>CM029022.1:48715119-48725119 GCA_016801055.1 Panax notoginseng
GGAGCTAGCTAAGCACAACGTAGACATAATCCTATTGGAAAAATAATGCAAAAATGCAGGCAACCTTTTGAGTCTTGAGTTTCAATTGTAACAAGTGAAGTTTGTTATACTGCGTACATGCATGAATTGAGCTCATTTGTGTTTGTTCACATGTGCAAGTGTATACCGGCATATATATATATATATAAATATATAATATATATATATATATATATAGCGAAGGTGCATATATGGTCCCAATTAGTTCTATCAACAGAAACTCTAAACCAGTACGTACCTGACATCTATATGGTGAGTTAATTTTAATATAATATATAAATAATATAAAATAATATTTATATATATATATATATATATATATATATATATAGGGTGGCCGGACGGAATGGATGCCAGATTCATCCCCACTCCATTTCACCAACTCAAGTCCATTTATCTGATATATTAAACTAAATATAACGGAGCACATTAACGTACGTTCTCCATTAATTGTGAAGGGTATTGATCTTAAAGTTATGTTTAGTTCTTTCTTAGTTTAACTTGAGAAAAAATGCATGACATCAATGTCTGCATGCATGGATTAGGTAGGTGTGTTAGAATTAATTAATCCACATTTTTAATTTGTTGGGGGTAGAACTATATATATATATAATAATATATATAAATATATATATATATATATAATAAAGAAACTGCGCGCATTAAAATTAAAATAACAGAGATTTGCAACCTAGCTAGCTCATTGCCTAAGTTGCTTGACAATGAGCTCATTTCCGGCCGGGAACCTAAATTTTATTTACAATACAATATATCAGTCTTAATTATATATAAAGAAATGCAAGAGTGCATGCAAGCATGATTTAAATTCGTATAGCCTCACCAGCCCAAATCTAAACTCTTGCCATTTTCTATTAATTATTAATTGTTTTAGGATTTTAGAATTAATACTATTATCAATGAACCGTATATATCCATTAGTACTTACACGTGCAAACTTTTAAGTAAAATGATTTAAGAGGTGAAGTGCATTTGCAGGCCTCAAATTTGGCTGCGTAAGTCCTCTATACCCCAGGACTTGAATAAAAGTATTGGCTATATATGAAGCAGTAATTCATTTACGGAGTAGTATTAGTTTTGTCAGTAGTATCATTTTGCATATTGAAACTTGAAAGTGGAATACTCCATTTATTTAGTCTTAGCACGTTTGATTAATTTTTGGGGACTGTGTAGCCGTAGCCAACAGGCCCGTTACTGTAGCAAAATCTTCAATGGCTGAAATTGACATCTCCTTACACCCATTCTTCATAACCTTTGATTTGGTCCGTCGATATATTGTTTAGGGGGAGGTACATGGTCATTAAGGAAGAGTTTTTGGGTAAGTTACTACACATTTATTCCTACTACTCTCCTAGGCACACACTTTCTGTGGGTTAATTACAGTATTATTTTTTCGTTTAATCACACATATTAAGACGCATCATTAATTTTAATATTAAGTAATTATTGTTGGTTAAAATTTTATTACTACTCATACATTAATTAATTACTCTGATCCCCTCCTCTCCTCTCTCTCAATTACTTTATTTTTTAGAGGCAAAGTAAAAAATGCTTAATTTTTTCTCTTAATATATATAAAACGTATGGTAAAAAATCTTCTAAAAGGACTACTTATGTAATAGAAAGGAGTGAGTAATAATTAAAAGTAGTAAAATAAAAAAGTAAGTAATGGAAGAAACTTGGGATAAAAGAGAAAGATAAAAAAAAATAGATACGTGGATAAATGAGGGTAGAAAGTGGGAGTAGTTGAGAGAAAGATAAAGGAAGTCTTAAATTACGTTAATGACCATGAAATTATAATTTTTTAAATTAAAAGGGTGGATATAATTGTAATCATAAAGGAAGAACGCCAACGTTCTCTTTCAGAGTTTTGAACGGAAAAGAAAAGAATAAAAATTTAAATTAGAACAAAAAAGAAAAGAATAGAAAACTTGAAGTTTTCCATTGTGTTGTTTATTAGTTTTTAATAGAAAATAATAGAAAATTTAAAATTTAGGATATGAGTTGTAATTTAAAATTTATTATATTAAAAGTTGAGAATAATATGGGAATTATAAAAATATTACTTATTCCAATTTCTTTTCTGTCCAAATCAGACTAATTTTGGACGGAAAACTTTGGCAGGAAAATTGGCCAAGTTTTCTATCTATTTCTTTTCTTTTCCATTTATTAAAAAACTCAAAACATAAGAATTGGAAAGAAAACCTAAATTTTCCGTCTATTTCTTCTTCTTCTTTTTTTGTCCATTTTAAAACTCAGAAACAGAGCGCAAGAGAGCAATGCTCTCCATTTATAACATGTACTACTATTAGTTTATGTTATGTGACACACATTATATGCGTACATTATTCAGAAAATATAATAAAATTTGAAAAACATGGATGAACGAGAAAAGATATATAGGAGAGAAAATAGAGATAGAAAGTGAGAGAAAAAAAAACTTGTGGGTAAAGTAGTGATGTTGTTATAAGTTCACTATTATTATAAATAGAAAATTTAATGAAAATATAATAATTCTTAAACTTTATCATAGAACAAATGAGAGAAGAAGTTAATTATCCATCCCACTTTATATATAGATAGATATACTCTTTTCCCATAATTTTATTTGATTCAAAGTTTCAAATAGATGTTTAAAGTGTTGGCAATGAGTGGTTTGTTGTAGGGAGCGGGCCACAGGAAGGTTGGGATAGATGAAAATAAGGTTCTTAAACGTAATTTTTTATATAAAAAAATGGAATTATACTTTCTTTTATTCTATTTATGAAGAAAATCTTAAAATGTGGATTTTGTTTTTTGATTATTTTTTACTATTAAACTTTATAATATTTAACATTATTTGGGAACGGAGACTAGGATTTGAACATTACCTAAATACATGAGTGATTTGGTCAGGCCACAGTTGTGTTATCTTCTTATTTAAAGTTTAAAATACGTTAAGAATTGATCAAAATTTATGAGTTATTTATTTATTAAGTTAATGTACGAGTTATTTTGTTTAAATGTGCCTATAATTTCTTGTTTAATTTAGATATAAATTTGACTTATTTATGTGGGGGACAGGGCCGGGTACGGAAAAACTATGTTGCCATTCCTATATAATTTCACATTACGCAGCTTAATTGCCTTGGTAGGTAGCCCTAATGAATTCACGTAATGATCGATGCCTTGAAGAAGGGCCTGTGTGCGGAATCTTTGAGACATATATATATACTAACTAACTTGTGGGCTTTGGTCATGAATGTTTGTTGTTGTTTCAAAATCTACCCTCTTTTAATTATAGTAGTAGTAGTTGACAAATGATTCCCCAATCCAAGGCATTGAATCCGTTTTGGGTTCCTTTTCAAAGAAAGCTGACCACCAGATAGACCTACGAATCCAATGTCTCCTTCCACAACTTTGTCAACCGGTTTAGGTTTAGGTTTAACTTTAAATTTCAGTTAATCACGGTGATGATGATTCATCATTATTTTTGTGGAAATACGGTTTACACTCGTTGCCCCCGTAAAAAACGAATATAATAATGATAATGTTTCATGTAAATATTAATTATTGCTTGCAATATAAAACTAGTTGTGTTTCTTACCCATGACGACCTAGTTGTCGGGAAGTCTCGTCCAACTTTAACCTGCACAAATATTCAAACTTAAAACTCCAGTTGGTGGGACGTCTAAAATTTGAAAGGTTAATGAACAAGATAATATGCCTACTGAGTTTCAAGTGTAAATACTGTCTCACATTTCTTACCTTTACATACCTTGATTTATAGAGTTTCCATGCCCTCATCTTGTCACGTTAAGCACTTGAGTCAGGGTTTGGTAGAAGTTGTCCCATCGTCTGGCAATTATATTGTTCAAGGAACAACTATGTGGAACCCTTGGTCAAAGAGTGTCAGCAAACTTCGCCCGAGTGGGCTAATGCCCAACAACCTTCGGGCGTAGTTGATTTGGCTTGGTTTCCTACTCTAGGCCTATATCCACTACTACAAAATAGTAATAAAAAGATGACACTTAAACAACAACGTTTTTATAAAAACGTTATTGTGTTTTAAGGTTATAATGTTTTTTTAGTTATTTATGTTAAAAACACGGAGGGTGTGACGCCCCAAAATAGGTTCACACAACCCATTTTGAGTCATCAAAATACATGGTGAAGAATTCAAATACAAACTTCCATATTTATAACTATTAAATTGTCGTGCAAAATACGACAACACATAAACTGTGAGTTTCAATACAAATATTTTCTTGTAGACAATATCTAAACTTAAATAAAATTTTAATTATATTTATTATCACATTATTTTATAATACAGTGAAAACTTATATAATAACTATCTCGAACCATTACCATTACTCCCGCTGTACAATTAATAGTTGTCTCCTTGAAAGGCTCAAAAGCGTTTCTTTCTACTCCTATTTATTTGGTTAGAAGGATGCTTCCGTTGCATTGGGTTGCCTCGCAATAATCGTTGTCGTGTTTATACATAAGCACCATGACAAAGCTCCAATGTCATTTTTCTTCACCGCTGCTTGTTCTCGTGTTTTCCCATAATGTCAGCACATTAATTGTTTACTACCTCTTCACATTCAAAATTAGATATATATTTTTTAAATTAATTTTTTTATATATTAATAATAATATTATTATTTTGCAATTGTTAGAAATATAATACTACCAATGAAACAATAATGCATGTTTAATTTACTATAAAAAATTATTATTTCTATAATTTTGGAACAAATGAATACAAGTTAGAACTAGTATATGACATGCATGATAAGGTAACCTCAGCTAAAAAACAGGAGAAATTAACTTTTCATTTTTCCGACAAAAATAAAAAAGTTAATGAGGTATATATATTGAAGACTTGGAAGGTTTATATACTCCTGGTTGGAACATGAGAGTATATATCATGTGATTTTATAAAACAAAATTTGGTGCAAATATATATTTTATTAATTTAGTATTTGTTTAATTATGACATATAATTTGACTTAATACTTTTTAGTTAATAACAATTCTTAAGTCTTAACTTTAATAATGAAAACTAAATCTTCAAGCAAAATCATGTGATTGTGTCATACAAAAACCTTAATAACATATATATATATATATAGAAGGCAATATATCAAGGATAATTAAAGCCGTTTTGAAATTTTGAGTATATAATATACGTCACATTTTTTTAGCATCATATATTCATACATATATGCAACAACATGTATGTATGCATATTCACACACACATTCAGAAGAAAACTGTAAAACGATGATATATA
Source organism: Panax notoginseng (assembly GCA_016801055.1). Taxonomy (NCBI): domain Eukaryota; kingdom Viridiplantae; phylum Streptophyta; class Magnoliopsida; order Apiales; family Araliaceae; genus Panax; species Panax notoginseng. Next base: position 48,720,458 of record CM029022.1, read on the forward strand.
TAGATCTGTAGTTAACATAACAATGGGCCGGCCGGGTAGGACGGAGGGATTATCCTTCCAATGCACATCTAACCGTCTATTTCGTGATCAAAGAGCTGAGAATTAATCCGTATGGTTTCTTTGGGAAGTTCAGATCAGAGGTGGAGGAAGCGTGGCCGGATGAAGGAGAGCCACGTAGGATAATACACGTAAAATTTATTTTTTTCAAAAAGTCATGTAGGATAACTAAATAAATTTGTTAACGTTCGTGAGTAAAATTAGACGGAATTGCTTGATTAAATATTTTTAAAAAATACAGTAAATTAATTAAATATTTTAAAAGAACAATAATTAATTACTTAAAATACTACGATCACGATGGGGTTAAATGTGCTTTTTCCCAATCCGTTTGCACAACTGTTATTAAGACGGTAATATATAAACAGTGTACGGACTGAGGCTCCGCATAGCAAAAGACTGAAAAAGCCCTGTAGCTTAAAAAAAGCACAACAAATAACAAGGAAATTATTAGCATTATTATTAATTGTTTGGGAAAAATTCCAAGATAGATGATCACGATCATGATCACGATAACGATCACGGGAAGCTGTGGACCTGGAGGGTGCATGGGCCATAAACATCTATATATATATATATGTAGTCCACCATGTTTTAAAGTTATTAGTATTATACAACAAATAAATAAATAATTGCCGACCATTCGAAGGCTTGAGGGGCACTCCTCCAGCCGCACTAATTCAAGTAGCCACTCCAAAATTGGCGGCCATGCATTCAACTGTTACCAACAATAACTTATCAAATTTAAGCTTTTCTTTTCTTCCATTTTACAAGATTGAACATAAAATATGACGGTGGTTAGCATGAAGTTATCTTTGATTAATTGATCAATACAGTGTCAATACGGTGTCTTCTTCTACGTGTCAGCACACTGAATTAGTCAATTGACCAACTTACGATAAAATTAACCGGATCTATACATATTGTTCTTAGATTCGGAATTATATGTGTTCTTTAACGTCTATAATACTAAGAAGACTAAATGGCGGAAAAAATTATTCAACTTTTGTCAATCTTTCAATAAAATATATGTATACACCATTGAGTTTTATATATATAGTTATTAAAAAATACACAAAATTTGATCAACTCGCCAAATTCTGATATGTCCCTAATAATCATAATTAACTTCCAAGTGATATTAGAGCTAGAAATAATATAACTGCTGTTAAGCTATTTGATGTGATACCATAATAAAAAGAATTGGGCTCCTCTCAAGTTCTTAGGCTACTCCAGATTTTAGAGTTTCTAAAATCTAGGCCATTCATTCTCAGCTAATGGTTAAGATTAAACTATTAAAAATATCTACGTAGTTTTATAACTTAACTAATTAAACCATTAAACGTACGTTATTCACGTAGAGATGTTCAAGTAGAACTGATTCAATTCAAGAATATGTTGTTTTTTAGCTTTCCCCTACAACGTTCTCTAGTTCTTCAATATTTTTGTTATTACGTGAATTCATCTACTTAAACACAATCAAAAAAAAAAATTATTCTAGCTCTATATATTTTTTGGTGGGTTTAATTACTTTATTAGTTATCAAAACCAAGGATATATATAGATCATTTGCTGCTGTATGTATCAAATCCAATAATGATGTAAATTGGCTGAAAACGAGTTCAAGAATAAGTGCAACTTTGGGCGATCGAGCCAGAATCGAAGGGGTCGATTTACAGAAGATTGCACAGTACGTGGATTTACAGAAAATGTTAGTCAAATCGGAGATTAACCTGATTTTGCGTTTTAAGTTTTAAAACGTAAACTTTTAATTAGATATTTTTAAGACTTTAATCTTAACCATTAGTACTCCCTCCGTTCCTTAATATAGGTCGATTTAGAGTTGTGCACAAGTATTAAGGAAATGATTGTATAGCATTAATTATACTATCAATTGTCTATATTGCCCTTATATTGGAAGAAGAGAGTGTTATTTATTGGACAAAAAATAGTGAGAGATCTAAAATTATATTTATTACTTGGGGTAATATTGAAAACTAAGCAATTAATACTTACTTGAAATTCTTATATTTAGGAACAAAAATATTTATCTAAAACGACTTATATTAAGGAAAGGAGGTAATAATTGAGAAGGAGCGCGCGTCCTAGATTTTAGGAACTCTAAAATTTGGACTACCAATCCTAATAAAATACTCCGTAAGAATAATTCTTTTGTTTCCTTCATTGAAAATAGGCTATTTCACTACTCCAATAAATACACGAATTTAGAATATTTGAAATAAGTACAAATACTAAAATATTTATTAAAAATTTAAAATTCATTTATCTGAATTATTCTAAAAAATGGAGGTTATGTTCCGCACTGCCCTCTAAACCCCATACCATAAACAAAATAATACCAGCATGTCTTGACCTTTTTTTTTATGTTATTAAGTAAAATAACGAGGGTAAGAAAGTAACTATATATCAAGACTTAGCCTACATAAACACTTGATCACCACATTTCCTTCCCTCCCCCACAAGCTAAACTCAAAGAACTTGTAGTATTTCTTTAGGCCAAGTTACTAACAAACAGCCATCATGAAACTCCAACCTTCAATTCCCCTTTTCTCTCTCCTCTCGAGCGCCGCCATACTCCTCCACCTCCAAATAATCCCGGCCGTCGTCGCCACTCCACCCGCCACCACAAACGATTTCATCCTAACAAGCTGCCAATCAACTCTATACCCCAACCTCTGCTTCCACTCACTCTCCCGCTACGCCAACCAGATACAACAGGATCCGGCTCAGCTGGCTCGCGTAGCCATCGGCGTCAGCCTCTCAAGGGCCAAACGCATGGCCAACTACGTCTCCTACCTCTCCCTCTCAAGCCGACTACGGAGCTGAGCCGAGAGCCGCATCCGCCCTCCACGACTGTTTCTCCGTATTCGGCGATGCCGTGGAAGACATCCGCGACTCCTTGAAGCAGATGCGCCGGCTCGACGGGTCCGGCGAGTCGTTGAGGTTTCAGATGAGCAATGTACAGACGTATATGAGCGCGGCCCTTACGAACGAGGACACGTGTACGGACGGATTCGAAGATGTACAGGATGGGCCCATGAAAGCGGAGGTGTGCGATAGGACTGTGAAGGTGATGCAGGTGACGAGCAATGCGCTTGCGTTGGTTAACAGTTTTGTTGCCAAAGTAACGGTCCCATGATTATGATTTATGAGCAAGTAGTTACTACTTTTTTGGTGGGTAAATTATTACAACTACTTTTACTATTTAGGTTATTTGTCTGACCAGTGGTGGTGAAAAAGAAAGGTTAATTTTTAGTTTTGTGATTTTTGTTTTTGACTTTTGATGAGGTTTGGTTTCATGCATATATATATATATATATATATGATTGTTATTAATTGGAGTAGTGATATATATATATTATAAATCTTTTAGTGTATATGATGTGGTATGGACTATTTCACAATGTGCAAGCATTGCTTGCTTGCCAACATGATTCATGAGCTTGGTACTACTACGTATGTAATCCAACTAATTAGCTTGCATATATTTGTTATGAATAAAAAATTGACAAATAACATTTTCACCCCACATTACATATATATATATATATATATATATGGGACGGCCGGTGCCTTATGATTTAATTTCGTTTGTTAGTTTCCCTCCCTCCCGGTACAAATTCAGTCAACTAGAAACTTTTGACCTGAAGAAGAAAAAAGATTGTGAAATAATTTTCAAAGTTTAGGTTGGCTAGTTTCAGTAATATATTAATTAATCTTGTTCTGTATTAAGTAACTAATTAATCAGTTGGTTTAATTGTTAATCACTAAATTTATTATCAAATACATTGATAAATATATAATTCTATATACGATGGAGAGGAGAAAACGATGGATGGATGAGACAGCATAAACTTAATTTGCTGCTGCTCTGCTCTGCTCTTTTTGTTTTTGGTGGTTCAGTTTTGGATTACAAAATTTTAGGAGTGTGAAAGGGGCCGGGAAGGACAGTTCGGAGACTTTTAATGGATGGCTTGGCTTGGCTCGGCTCGGCTCCTGTTACTATTTGGGTTCACGGGTTAATTTAAACGTATTTTTATTTTACAAGTATTTGGGATCGATCATGATTGGCTTGGCGGGCCCAACATAAATACGCTGAAAGAGGGTCGTTCATTCCTTAAAGCTTGGGCATTAATCACTCGTTTTTTAAAAAAATTAATAAAAAATAATCCAACTTTGGTCATAATTTTTGGTGTCATGGTATATTCAGTGTGTGTTATATATATTACCCTTATAAGTTTGACAGGGTAATAGTCTACCCATGCTCACGAAACCCAACTAACTAGTAATGGAATCCCAGTCAGGCTTCTTGGTAGAAGTTGGGCCTCGCCTAGTCCAACATATCAGCTTAATAGGATTACATTATCAAATGGTTTGGGCTCCAGAAGCTCTAACCAAATTTTTATTATTTAGTTTAAAAGACAATTATTTTCATAAATTATTTTACGATTTCAACAACATTCCTTCTCTTAATTATTACTAGCTTTCTATAACCTGGTATTTATATGAGAAAATAACCAATTCAGAATCCAACTGGGCTGGGTTGTTATGTATTTACGTTTCCTTGAAAAGAGTTTTTTATAA
>CM029022.1:48730119-48827392 GCA_016801055.1 Panax notoginseng
TAACCCAAACAGTAATAATGATGTCCAAACCTGGTTAAGTGCAGCTCTCACCAATCACCAAACATGCCAAAATGGATTTACTGATTTTAACTTGTCTTCTAATTATTTTGAAACCTCCCCATTTATGTTAAGTAGCTTTTCAAAGTTCATTAGCAACTCTCTTGCCATAAATAAGGCTGCCACAGCTTCAGTACTATCTAGTGAAAACCCGAAATCCCGACGCTTACTAGCTAAGGATATGCCGGGATGGATCTCGGCAGCTGACCAGAAGCTTCTTCAGGCAACACCGAAAGCCGATCTCGTGGTAGCAAAAGATGGATCGGGTAATTACATGACAATTTCTGAGGCCGTGGCTGCATCCGTTAAGCAAAGGAGTGGTACTAATAGGTTTGTTATATACGTGAAAAGAGGAGTTTACAAAGAGAACGTGGAGATCAAGAAATCAATGAAGAATTTGATGGTGATTGGTGATGGGATTGATGCCACAATTGTTACCGGCAGTAAAAATAATCAAGATGGTTCCACAACTTTTCGCTCAGCAACTTTTGGTGAGTTTTTTTTTTTTTGAAACAAGTTTTGGTGAGTTTATATATATATATATATATATATATATATATATATATATATATATATATATATATATATATATATATATCATCTATATATCTTTTTGACCACCTTAAAATAACTTATGATTGATCTTAGTGTAAGGGATGGGGGTGGTATCACTAGAGCGACACATACAGCGTATAATAAAGATATTAATTTGAAACCTTTTTTTAGAATCTTCAAAATATTGTACCTAAATTATACTGAAGATACCATACTGACACAAAAATTCACTTATAACGTACCAACTATATATGCTATATTATCCTTGGACTTATAATCAGCACCCAAGATTATTAATTTATTCAAAATGTTTTATGGCAATATGTTTGGTCTTATTACAAAACAACTTTTTTGATTCGATATAGTATAATTAATTATAAGCCAGTTGAACATTAATTAAGTTAATATATGCATGGCAACTGTTTTAAAAATCATATTTAATTTCTACTATATATCTTGACACAATTAAACTATTTTTCCACGCAGCTGCTACAGGCCAAGGATTTATGGCACGGGACATGACGTTCGAAAACACGGCCGGACCACAGAAACACCAAGCTGTTGCACTCCGGTCCGGTTCAGATTTCTCAGTCTTCTATAGCTGCAGCTTCAAAGGTTATCAGGACACCCTATACGTTTATTCCCAACGCCAATTCTACCGAAATTGTGACATATATGGAACAATAGATTTTATTTTCGGCAACGCAGCTGCGGTTATACAAAACTGTAACATTTATGTAAGAAAAGCAATGAGCAATCAAATAAACACCGTCACCGCACAAGGCCGGACGGATCCCAATCAAAATACGGGTATAGTGATCCATATTTCACGAGTCACCGCAGCTCCGGATTTGAAACCGGTTCAGGGTTCATTTAAGACCTATCTGGGCCGGCCGTGGAAGCAGTATTCGAGGACAGTTGTAATGAAAAGTTCCCTAGACGGTTTGATTAATTCGGCCGGTTGGCTGCCGTGGAGCGGAGATTTTGCCCTAAAAACATTGTATTATGGTGAATATATGAACATTGGAAGTGGTGCAGGTACTAGTGGCAGGGTTAAATGGACGGGGTACCACGTCATAACGAGTGCCGCGGAGGCCGGAAAATTCTCGGTTGGGAGTTTGTTGGACGGGAATTCTTGGCTTGCAGCCACCGGAGTGCCATTTACTTCTGGCTTGTGATATACTAGCTAGTATATAGTAGATTCTTAATTAGCTTTTTGTTACAATATTGATAGTGGGGGGTTGTGTGAAATTAATAATGATGTAATTGGCTTATAGTTTGTGTCGGGTTCTTCTTGTATGGAATATATGTAATTAAAATGTGTACAAAATATATAGATGTATGAATGCTTCGTATCAGTTACTTTTGTTAATGAACTTAAAATTATATAAATCTTTGTGACAATGAGTTGAGTTGTGTGCTCTTTTGTGGTGTTTATATAGTACTCCATTTATTATTTCAAAATTTATATGAATCACATTAATTTTAAAATTTAGGATGTATTTGATCAAAGTTTCGAGTTTATCTAACAGCAAATCACTAAGATACTTCATAGCAAAGATATATGAGTTTCTCCAAAACTTTTAGAATTGAAATGTAATAGTATATGTTGATATATATATATATATATATATATATATATATAGAGAGAGAGAGAGAGAGAGAGAGAGAGAGAGAGAGAAGAAAAAAAAGGAGGGTGTAACCAAGGTGCATGTGGAGGGAGGGAGTTGAATATTTTTTTTCTGCAGGAACCATGAAGACTCCAAATCACTCCAAGTATTATATAGGATTGAAATGTAATAAAATATGTTGTTCAAAAAGATAAATTAAAATTGACTCTAAAATATCAAATTGAACTTTTTGTGTGATGCTATATATATATATATAGGGATAACGATATGATTACATTTTATTATATTGTTATACAGAGTAAGAGAGAGAGAGGTAGATTTTTCCTGCATGGACCTTGAAGACTCCAAGCAAGCACCAGAGATGATCCGATCATGCCAGGCCCAGGCATATTAATTTGTCAATGTACGTTTAAAGATTAGTGAGTTGACTTGAGACCTGAAAATTATTTAGTCTTGTTTCATTTTCATGTTCCAATACCTCTTGAGAATTAAGTTGATATCTTGTTCTTTATTGTTTGTTGGTTAATTAGCAGTTTCAAAGTTCTTCGAGGATAAAGAAATATCTCCCACTCAATATATAGTGAACTTCCATGAGAGACCACTTTCAAGCAGGTTGAGGTCCCCAGTCCCCCGTCCGCTCCAATGCACCATAAAGCATGCTTGCTATTATATGAAATGATTACCAACAACTTGTTATTTAATTTGTAAGGGCAAATATTTGTACAATTTAAATTTATTATCTAAACAACTCTTTTTGTGAGAGTTAATCGAGAGAAATAATATAAAAAGAAAAGGGAACTGCTGATTTTTTTTGGGTATGAAACTATTCAACAATTAATGTGAACCATATATTATCATCAACATTATATTAATAGATCAGATCAGCTGTATGAAATATTGAACCCTCTTTGGTCCATGTATTATTATTAAGACTAAAAGGTCTGCCAGAGGGTAATTTTGTAAATTGCAATGGAATGATGTATTTAAACAGAGACAGGCTCTCCAATAGACAATATATGTGTGTTCCCCCTGCTGCCAAGGCCTACTTATTAGAGTACTACTTAATATATCTGCCTAAAATGCAGGAAGCTTGCGTGGCCAACAGCCGAAAGTTGTGTATCTTTCGTTGGCACAAATGCAACTATTAATCAATCACTTTGAGAATTGCATTTACCTAAGATTAGATATGGCATGATTAAATCCTTAATTTGGAATGAGTCGGATTAATTACTTTGTAAATCTTTAATTTGGAATGGGTCGGTTACTTGATACATGAATCGTGTTATGATTTATTATGTGATACGAATACGAGTACGCGATATATTATATAGCTAAAAAGTGTTATGTTAAAATATCTTTATATAAATTTTTATAGTTATAAATTCTCTTAAAATCTAAATATTGTTTGAATCAACAAATTCATTCTTTATATTTCTTCTATTAGATTTTAAGAGAATTTGTAATTAAAATTAATATATTCATGATGTATTGTTCGTATAATATATGCCAATTAGTTAAGTCAACGGGATAAAAATTGTATTATTGTCGACCCAATACGATTTTGTCAACATTGCTTCAATAATAGAAACACATTCAAATGTATATAATACATAGTGACAATTTCATTTAAGATAATGATGATATTACTTGACCCACGTATCGTGAGATACATTATCCGCCCAAGAACTAATCTCTTCAGTCGTGTACTCCTATCGCTTGCATTAATGGGTACCATCTTATCTAACCTCCAAAACAGCATTAATTCAGCAATTATAAGCTGATGTTTTAATATTCAGATCAAGGTTAATGAAGTTGATAAGAACAAATCATCTGACTCAGCTCAGCTCTGCTCTGCCCTGACAGAATCAGAGCTAAAAAACAAGGGGTTTGTGAGTTTAGAGAGATGAGATGAGATGAGATGAGATGAGAAGGAAAAGTATAGAAGAGGAGAGGAAGAGAGATGATTATATTTTTTTCTTGTCATGTTTGTGAGTTTTAGAAAGAAAAAATTTTAATTATATTTTTTGTTGTTTTTGAATTTAAAAGCAAGGAAGAGAAGAAAAAAAAAATTTATTTTTAAACTACATTATTATTATATTATCCTTACATATAAATATATTAAATAATATGATTTAACAATGTCTAGTTATTAAATTTATTTTGCTTGGTCTTTTTTATGATTTTGTTACACACGTATATAAAAATATATGTACACATATTTTGACTTTTTATTTTTATTTTTGCTTAGTCTTTTCATTTCAAATTATATGATTAATGATGACTTTTTGTAGTCAATTTTGAGATATTTTTTAATACAAATTTTACAAGAATTAATTGGATATTACACAATACAATTGAAAATCATAAATTATCTAAATAATTGTTTTCAAAACATAATTGAATTAAATTTAATTTTATATTTTGAAATGGAAATAGTACTTACAATGTGTGTGTGTGTAATAGTATCTAAAATGATAAAGAAAATCCAACTCAACCATGCTTCCTTGCCTCGGCAAATGAAATACACTACAGAATAATACTACTTATTTTTATGCATTTTAAGAAAAGTTGTCAATTTCACATTTCCTCCTAACTCAACTAATAAATAAGGCATGATCAGTTGCGAGTATCAATGAAAGCTAGGCCTAATAACTTTTTGGAAGGGAGAAGGGAAAAATAAGTACTCTAACTTAACAAAGACCACCTGTCAAGACAATTAGTTCTGATGTTCGCAAACTAGACCCTGATATCTTGTAAGCTGGTCGAGGGAGCAATATATTGTACATATTCAAACCATGGACAAAAACCACATTACCTCCGGATTAATTGTAATTTTGTGATTAAAATCCTGTAAATCAAGGAGACAATGGTGTCCAATATTCTGAATATCTACAAATTATTTTGAATAACAAAACTTCAGTCGACGAGAAGTATCAACCCAAACCATAACACAGTCTGGTAGAACCGTAGGAGCTTACAGTGGAGGAAAAAGGAAAAAAGGATCCCAGCTGTTGTCGGGCAGTGCTTGATGTTACAAGGCCTGATATGGGCTTAAATACTTTGTTTATTCAATGTAGAAAAACATATAATATAGTGTTGCAGCAACCGTATCGAACTATGTAATGACAGTTGGGGCAGATCGGCCAGTAAATTCTTGCATCTTTGACAACAAAAGAGCAACCTCGACCTGTAATTTACAAATCCAGTTATTAGACAAAGAAAGTAATGAAGAGGAAGTTTAAAAAAACAGGACGGGAAGCACAAAAGATTAATAACCAGAGGAGTAAGTGCTTCTTGAGAGTCTCTTCCAATCTTAGACGAATCCTGTTCATACTGCTCAATATACAGACGAATAGTTGCACCCTCGGAGCCAGTTCCGGATAGACGGAACACCTGAAATACAGGGTCAACAAAAAAACATTTATGAAACAAGGCAGTTAAGGAGGCCAAGGGAAAGGCACAAGCAAGAAATAGAAAGTCAAATGATATGGAAATTTTTTTGAACTATTTGGCTTCGAAAACAAAAATGTGTTTCTTAAAATCCTTAAATTTCTCAATACTATAATTGTCAATGTTCTACAATTCTGACAATTCAATCATCAAAAACAATTACAACACTGGATATTGTAGCCACTGTGTGCCCATGTATTAAACTTAGTTGTGATTAAATCATCCTTTATGAACAATGAAGTGGTGCAGGAGAGCTCGCTTACCAATCGTGATCCATCTTCAAACAGATATCGAACACCCTGATGCTTTGAGATGGAACCGTCAACAGGATCTTTGTACTCAAATTCATCAGCATTGGCAACATTTGACACATCAGACCGTATTCCTTTTATAATTCTACAAAAATTAAACAGCACAACATAAATGAAACCGCTTCAACGAGTTTTGGTCTTCTCAAAATAAAAATTGTTGCTGATTCAAAATCATTAAACTTTGGCAATTCAGCCTCCATTTGACATAATGATTAAAAAAATGTACCAAGAAAAACTAAAGAACCCACAATTAGAACCTGGGACCTTAAAACAAAAAATTTTTAAAAGCATAATCAGGTAGCAGGCTTGTGCCATTGGGAGGCAACTCCTGTGAAAAACAAGGCACAGAAATCCCAAGACTAATTGTTGAACAAATTTCCCAGTGACTTCCCGACACTAGTCAACCCAAATTTAAGAGCAACGAAGATCGTGTTTTTTGATATGCTCCAATACAAGTTTGTCATCATTTACACTAATGTAAAAACACTCCAATACATTTTTAACTCCATAACAAATCCAGCAGTTAAATTGTATGTACCTGTTTTTGTTTTATTTGTAGCATTACAAATAGAGGACATATAGTATCAATCAAAAATAAAATGCATCTTGTAAGAGTATGCTCACATTCTCACTGCTGAAGCTCTCATTGACTTGGTAGGGAATTGGAAAAAAGGAAAAAGGATAGTGTTTATAAGGGTGTTATACCTCATGTCATCACACCATGGGCATTAAAGGGTGGTAAACACAATTACTCAATATATATAACCTATAAGGAACTTGCGATTTTCAAGTATTCTAATAATAGCAAGAGAAGCATTACTTGTTAACTTCACCAAGAGAATCTTGCAACTTGACCAAGTATGCCATTAGATCCTTCGCTGCGCCTGCATCAACATTCTTGAAGAAACAAATTTTTTTATCTCTTTAACTATGTTTAATCAACTATGTCACTTATAAAAAAAGACAGCCGAGTAAAACCCATCACATATTATAAAAACCTCATAATCATATCGAGTATAATAGTGTCGTCCATAGGTAGCCCAATGCTGGCGAACAATGTCTTCAACAGTCACAAGCTTTCCCCCTTTGAGGTTCTCCTTATTCTTATAAGCAAGAATAGATAACCAAGCCAGAACAGCCCATATTCCATCTTTCTCACGTATATGGTCTGAGCCTATAAACAGAAAGAACAGATGCTTAAAGTTTGAATTCCACATCTGCTACTTCCATTTAGATATAACTTCTCTTTCAGTTAGACATTTGTAACAGATGGAAGCATACCAGTTCCAAAACTTTCTTCACCACAAACTGAACACATTCCAGCGTCCATTAAGTTACCAAAAAACTTCCAGCCAGTGGGTACCTGGCATGATTGAGAGTACCAAAATTACACGCTCGTATTAGTGGCAAAAACACTATAGCTAAAAGTCAAAAAATCTGTGCAACAGAGTACCTCAAAAAACTTCAAGTTTAAATGTTTGGCTACAACATCAAGAGCAGCTGACGTAGGCATGCTCCTACAAGAAGAAAATTGATACTTGAGATTGAAGATTGCAACTACTAAATTCAGAGATGATGAGCAGGCTACACAAAATGATAATTCGACTCTTACAAGTCGAAAACATCCAGTTGCTATAAACTAAAGCAAGGTTTTACAAGAGTGAACAAGTTAATGTGCCTGCCTATCAATGAGCTTGAGAATAGGCATGCAGAAGCAGGCACACACACGTGGAGAAACAAAAGAAGATCAGAAAAACTGTACAGAACCTGGCAACTCCCTTTAGTCCAGCTGAAAAGTAAGGTATGGATTGAACTGCATTTGCAGCAATAATAGCAACGGAATCAGACGGAGTGACAAAAAACCTGATATCACCAAAAGAAGTTAGCAATTAAGAATCAAATATGTCAGACGTCAGTAGTTGTCCATTCTAACATCAGGTAATACGCTACCTTTTACCAAGGACCATGTTACGATCTGCATCACCATCAGCAGCAGCACCAAATTCTGGTGGCTCATGATCAGCATTTGATTTGCCCAATCCCATACGTGCTACCAACTCCTTTGCATATGTCAGATTGGGATCTGGGTGTCCTCCACCAAAGTCCTCCTATTTGCACAAAGTCATGTAGAAGTAAGAAAAAAAAATTGCTACTATGGCACCAAACTGTAACTCAGCTTTTGAATTACAAAACAAACAAAGATACAATTCAAAATCACAGAAAGACCTTGGGTACGCAGTTTAACAATGAGCTTTCTTGTGCACCAAGTTCTTCAACAAATATACGTTTAGCATAAGCTCCAGCTACTCCATGAAGCGCATCATAACTAGGAAATGGCAAAAAAAATAGGAGTCCAATATAGCCCAAGGAAGAAAAGGGGAAAAAACATCAGGAACAGAATTTTCTGTATGTTAGATCCAAACAAAATGAGCTACATACCAAAATGAGAATTTTGGAGATGAAATCAACTTCTGGATAGACTGGAAATCAAATATTGACCTGAATATTTATCAACAACTCAATGATATTAAGAAATGTAATGTTGATGTAAAAGAACTATATTGAACAGAATATCATAAGATAACAGCTCAAAAAATTTCATTCAATATAATTGAAGAAAATAACAATTGTGTGATGTGTCAAGCTTGTATCAAAACCACGACTTCCGCGGTCCTCAACAGCAGCAAGATATGGTTAAGTACTAATATATATTTTTCAACTAGAACACAGAAGAGTACTAATGTCATACTTCATCAGTTTCACATAATCACTAGCTGAATCAAATACATCAACGTCGAATTGCCCTTCAGGTCCCCCAAAGCTTGTTATGCCAACTGCAGAGATATCCACCTAGAGCATATATAAATCACTGTAAGATATTGATGTGATCATGAAAATGTGAATGATACAATCTAGGAATATATATATATATACATATATATATATATATATATATATATATGTATGTGTGTGTGTGTATGTATATATATATGCACTCAGACACACACACACGCTAATTACAAAGAAGCTCATACATCTGGTAGGCCTTCAGAAATTAAGTACTCCTTTATTGTTTTTGTGTTCTCATATATCTTGTCAGTAATTCCTTCAGGTGCAGGTCCGCCATTTTCCATGTTGTATTTAATTCCAAAATCCTGTAATAAAAAGCACAGGAATAAGTATCAGATAATGATTCTGGTGTTTCTCCTTCAAAATTTCTGGACAAAAATAAGTAACTGATACGTTGTCGACAAAAGTGTCCATATGGAAGATTCAATTATAATTGCTTCATCAAATAGAATCTTAGATTCTGTGAGGGTTGGTCATCAAATCACATGTATTAAATTGGTAAGTGGTTAGTTTCCAAGTTAATTAAGCCCTTTACGTATACACTTTATCAATTTAAACTCCAAATCCATTATCTGTGGAACTACGAAGTGAAAAAGTAAGGATGGCAATGGTGCGGTTCCAGATTTTAAAAGATCTTGAACGCACCGCACTAGCACTGGTTCAAGATTTTATACCAAAACCGCACAGGCCGGTTTATATTTTGAACCGCAATGCACCTATTTGCACCAGTCAAAATTTAATAATATTTTTGACTTATTTTTTTATTAAACTAATTTAGTATTTTTACAACACATATTATAATAATATTCATTAAAATAGCTCAAGTAATACAAGAATGTAAGTTTAATTAAAATTAAGATAACCTTATTATAATATTAACATTATTATAGTTTAAATATATATCAACTATATATAAAAATATTCATAAACTAACTTTTCATTTGCAAAAGGAAAAAAAAAAAAATATATATATATATATATATATGTTTGAGTAATTCTATAATTATATATAATACAATGAAATATAGAGATATAATTAAAATAAATAAATATATATAGTGGTTCAAGTATCGGTGCATCGTCGGTTCCGGTGCGGTGCACCAGTTCAGAGGCAGATAACAAAACCACACCGCACCGGTCCCGATTTAACATTTTTTGCACCAAAACCACACCGGTGAGGCCAATAGTTCCGATAAAGGCCGGTTCGATGCAGTTCAACCGGATCGGTTTCGATTTAAATTGTCATCCCTATAAAAAAGGTTCAGCTGCAAGTGATTTCCATTTGAGTACAAGTACAAATGATTTAATAATAAATAAGATGACTCACTTTCATCCATACATCAGAAATATCAACTAGGTAGGAGCTAGCACCGAAACAATTTTCTTCAGTAAGAACTTATGAAAATACTACTGGTACATACCTCATTGGGACCACCTGGGTTGTGGCTTGCTGTCAATATAAATGCTCCAGATGCCTTGGATCCCTGTTTAGACATTTATAAGCAAATTTGTCAATTTCAAACATTTTTAACAGTGCAGAATTATGGGAAAAGAAAACTCAGAACACAGATAAATATAAACAATTGAAGCAGGTTAACTTACATCAGCACCAACTCTTTCACGTATAACTGCTGATACAGCAGGAGTGGACAACAATCCATTTTGACCAACCCAGACACGTCTTACCCCATTTGCAGCTGCCATTTTAATTATAATCTGCCGGTTTTCAAGGCAAAAATTGTACAATATGGTCATGAAGAATCTAATGGAAGATGTAACAATATAGATGCTGAGAAGCAATAACATGTGCATGAATGGAACTCAGGTCTGTTAGGTTAGATCAAAGCTAGGATTGGATTGACTAATATATACCTAGAAGCAGAACATTCAACCCAATCAGACAGATTAAAAGCATTAAACTTCCTGCACCTGAAGCTTTCTCTTTATCCTAATATAAGGCCTTTATATTGGAGCTCAATAAAACATAGTAGCAGGATATTCAATCAAATCAGGGACATTACAAGTGGTAAACTTGCTGCATCTGAAGCTTTTGGCTTGCTCAAATTAGGGCCACTATAAAAGTCTCATGTATCAAGTCAATGGGTAGGGATGCAACGTGCAAGGCCAGGCCAGGTTTTGCAATATCCATACCCAATTTCATCGGATTCGGGCAATGCTCATCGGGTTTTACATACCACACGGGTAACCCATTCCCTTATTTACATAATTATGTAATTGAAAAAATTAATTTATAAATCAATATAAGTGTACCAAATATATAGATATGTATAAAGTATAAGTATTTAAACTATTTATAAACATGTATAATCATTAAAATATTAGTGTGTATATATATATATAATCATTAAAATAATTATCACTATATATGTAGGGCTAAGTCGGGTGCGGGGTGGGTACTACATTACCCGTACCCGTACCCGTACCCGAACACTTCGGGTTGGGGTAATAACGTTTCATCGGGTTTGGATTCAGGTAATACAGTGGATTTGGATGTAAATTGGCATTCCTATCAATGGGTGACATCCTCCAAAAAATCAACCAGCAGACCATTCGGTTAACCACATTTTTTATTTTTCTCTAAACCTGTGCAGAGCATATCAACCATATGGAGAACATGTAAATATTATTATTAAACTCAATGTAACTGGTCCCTTGCCCTAGCTCTAGATTAAAACTCTTAAAACTGCTTAGAGATCTCCCCAAGTCTCCCAACCCAAGCCTGGTCTATCACAAAGCTACAATTTTCAATACAATTCGCAAAAAAATCTAAACTAGCTCAATTAGACTGGAGCTGACCAGACCTCAAGATCAGTACAACAAATAAATAAATTAGAACACAAATCTCTATTTAATTTAAACTATAGGAGAATGCCAACATGATGCTATGGAGAGGTACAAGACACCAGATATTATTTCTTCCACTTTGTAGTGTAACTGTTTTTCCGAGTGTTTCGGCACAAATGTAAGACACGTCAAAAAAACATTTTGACATTATATATTTTATTTATATTTAATAGATGAGACATACAAATATATTTAGAATATCGAAATATCATTAAAATAAGGTGTATAAAAAATATTTTTTCTACAGTACTAAAATCCATGCCAAAAACACACAAGAAAGTAATGAAACTTCTTACAATTATTGAAAGAAACCAAAAAAGTGAGACAGATTGACATTTAAAGGGGAAATTGAGTACCTGAATAGCATCCTTTGAATAGTAGCGACCATCACCAGAAACAACAAGTGTAGCCCCTGTGAACACAAAACACAAAACACAATTAGAAAAACTGGAGATAATATACCAGACAAGATTACCAGTAAACCTAAAAACATATAGGACATAAAACATGTTGACAACAGAAAACTCTTAGAAGAATACATGCAGGAAATTTAGGACTTTGTCTAAATTCACATTGCCATAAACTGTTATCCTAGGAGGTCCCTTGGAGTTTGGGATAAGAGGAAGGGGAGGGATGGTTCAGGCATGTTGAACTGAATAACATCTCACAACACCACTAACAAGGATCGCTTCATTATGCATCTGTATAGCAAGAGTATATAGATGATACAATGTGTAAGAATACATATAGTTTGTTAATTGTTCTTCCTTATTGGGTCAGCAAAACATCTCAAAATTCTTAACTTTAACCCAGTGTCCCTATATAATTGGTTGCCCTTATAAAAATGAAAGAAATGAAAGCTGTTCAAGTAAATAAGATGTGAAGGGAATGAAACAATGTGAATGTCCAATATATACTTAAATCAGTTTTGGGAAATTCCATACAAGCATCTGTGATCTGCGTGAGATATTATTCCTCCTTCCTTTTCTCATTCAAATCATAAACTAGGGTCAAGTATTTACTTTGACAAATAATAGCTGAACAACTAACATTAAATCAAGATTAAATATTTAAACTAAGATACCAATTTACTATAATAATAATGAGAGAGATAACTCTCCTGCCTATCATATTTAAAGCTGATAAAGTAAAACCTTATTGCATGTATTCAATGGAGCATACAATATTTTCAAAGAAAAGAACAATGCACCATTCTAACTGGTTATAAAGCAAAAAATGGGTATCAAGTGCTATAAAATATAATGGGGAAGTATATGCACAATTTGTTAATGAATTCTTGACCAAGATGCAACAACAGAAGTATATAATTCATAAAGATTGTCAAATGAAATCTTGAAATCTGCTATTCATAAACCATAATATATTGGTAATAGAGTAATTCTTTCACTCAACCAAAACAAATGCAAGTTTCAGAGTTATTCCTAAAGAAACAAAAAGGTATACACCCTTCGTTACAAAATTAGATATACATTTTGACTTTTTAGAATCAATTCACGAATTTCTAAAATTCCAAATTGATCTAATTTTGTTCTAAGTTTTAAAAACAACAAATATGATAATTAATAGTGCTTTATAATTAGTTTACAATTGTTATATTTGTTGTATTAAAACTAAATAACTTCATATCAATTTTGAATTTTATGATTTAGGGAATTGACTTTAAAAAGTCAAAATATATCTCTAATTTTGGAACGGAGGTAGTATATAAGAAGGAAATCATGTCTCATAAAGAACCAAGCACCACTGTGGTCTATGCTTGGCCACTAAAATAGACATTTTGCTCCACCATGGTTAAAACTTGGATTGATTTATTTCAAACTCTCATTTCTAAACAAATGCACAAGGAAACCTCATCATAAGTAGCAGAACGCCTACCTCTGACTTTATCTGCTGAAAGGGCATTGAATGTGGACTGAACAAAATTATGCAGGTAATGAGGTTGCGTGAATACTTTCACCTGAAAAATACATTTCAAATAAAATCAATCAAAAATTTGAAATAAATTCAAGTATCCACAACCAACAAGAGGGAAAGTTCTCAACATCTCGCCATCAAAAGTTACTCCGACCATTCCTTTTTACTTGTCGATTTAGAAACAAAAAAAAACACAAAGATTAAAAAATGCAATTAATGTTTGTCTGATTAACCAAAAGAATTATAAAATCTCAATACCACCCTTCTAAAAAAGATGAAAGAGAAATAAGTTAGTATTTAATATAGGGATAATATGGAAAATTAAGTTATTGATGCTTTCTTGAAATCTACAAACGACAAGTAAAAAAGAACAAATTTCACTCTCTAAAATGATAAGTAAAAAATACAACAAAATAAACTAATCTCCTTTAAAAAGTTCAGTGAATGGTCTAGTGAATTATGTAAAGACATCAAAGACGCGTTTTCTTCTAGCAAAGAGACCAATACCATGTTAATAAAACTTTGCAAGAAACCTTCATCATACTTCTACCATAAGTTAAATACATTTGGACTTCAGAAGTACAAGTTTCCATTGAAAAAAAGGAAATCCAGTTAATTATATAAATGTAGAGATAAAGGTGTGCAAAGGTTATTCGTAAAAGAAATATCAATGTTCGAAAAAGCTAAAAGTGGTACGAAGCATTTTTCTCCGTACGAGGCGAGGCGAGGCGAGGCGAGGCGAGGCGAGGCGAGGCGTAAGCCTCGAGGCGGAGCAAGGCGTAAGCCTCGAGGCGGAGCAAGGCGTAAGCCTCGATTTGAAAACATATGTTATTGATAAATATTGATTATATATAAATTTTGTGGTGATGAATAATTTAGAGAAAAAGATTCAGTTATCAACACAAGAAATGTTTTTTTTCATTATAGGGACTTAAGTGCAGGAAATATAAAGAAATAGGGGTTGAACTGAAACTTCTAAAATTTCAGGGGCTGAAATGAAAAAAAATAAAACTATAGGAGCTGAAATATAAATTTTAGGAGTTATTTTGAAATTTAAAAAAAAAATGGGACTAAACTAAAAATTTATAAAGACTATAGGGTACCTAACTGTAATTATCCCTAAGATATTTAACAATGATGAATACTAGATGAGTATTAGTATATACGAGTATTAGTACATATACAGTAATATTATTAGTATTGTAGTCTATATATATATACTAATATACATATAATATATAATTGTAATAGAAAAAGAGAGAAAGATGAAAACAAAAAAGACGAACTATCGAGAAGAAGAGAAGAGCAGAAGAAGAGAAGAAAAGAAGAAGCGAAGAAGAGAAGAAACAGAAGAAGAGAGCGTACCGGGCGAGAGAAGCAGAAGAAGAGAACTGCTGAAGTCTAAAGTGAGTTAGGGTTTTTTTTTAAGTCAAACCAAAGCCCAAGCCTTGATGCGCCTCGAGATGATTCGCACTGAGGCGTAAGCCTCAGACAATTGATGCGCGAGCCTCTGTTCTTCCCTTTGAGGCTTAAGCCTCGCCTTAGCAACCATCCGCCTCGCAATGAGGCACGCCTCGCCTTGAGGCGTGCGCCTCGATCGCCATTTCGAACAATGAAAAATATAATTATTTGTTATGAAGAACAAATAAGGCCACACTCTAAATAGCAAGAAGGTGTAGCAATACACTGGAAATCATTATTGTCCAAACGAAACCCCACAATCCAATAAACAACTCCATTTAAAAAAAATGAGAAAAAAATATGTTTAAAAGTTTGGTGATATCTAAGGTCGTAAACGAACCAAACAGTTTGGGCTCAACTCGAAAAAACACGAGCGAGACTCGGATTCGTTAATAATATGATCCAAATTTGAGCATAAAAAATAGTTCGAAAAGAAATATGAGTAGCATCTAAGCAAGGTTATACTCGACTCGTTTAAAATTCAAACTACTCGAATTCTCGATTGTGATTCGATACATACTCGATTGATACAGATTCGATTAGATACTCAATACATTCTCTTATAATATATAAAGAATTAAATCAAATTAGGATAATTAATTATTATTATTTTTTTTAATTTTAATTGTGATTTTATATATGTAAAGTGTAATAGTAAATATATTTTCTCATTTCTAAGTAAAATAAAAAATTCAATTTATAATTATATTTATTATAAAGCTAATTATTATGTGGAAACTCGAATTCGAGCTTGAATTTGAACCTCGCGAGTAATTTGAATATAATTCGATCCGAGTCGGATCGAATTCGAGTAATAAATACTCCATCCGTCCCATGATAAAAGTCTTTATTACTATTTTGGGTAGTCCAATGTTAAATGTTCACATTCCTTTAATAACCAAACTTTTACATATTTTTTCCTATTATGCTCGTAGCATTAAATATCTCATACTTTTCTTATTCTAATTCTCTCTCCATATTTAATAAGTATGGAGAAAGAATATTTTGAATTGAATAGCTAGAATGTCACTCTCTCACCTATATTGAAAATAATTAATGACATATTATTATGGACAATTTTGTCATTTCATTCTTCTTCTTAATATGCGTGAAAAGTCTACCAGGACTTTTATCCTGAGAGGGAGTATTCGAGAAAGTAGAATTTTTTAAATACAATTCGAATTCGAGCTTGAATTTGAAGCTCGCAAGTAGTTTGAATATAATTTAATCCAAGTCGGATCGAATTCGAGTAATAAATACACCATACGTCCCATGATAAAAGTCTTTATTATTATTTTGAGTAGTCCCATGTTAAATGTCCACTTTCTTTTAATAACCAAATTTTTACACATTTTTCCTATTATGTCGTAGTATTAAATATCTCATACTTTTCTTATTATAATTCTCTCTCTATATTTAATAAATATGAAGAGAGAATATTTTGAATTGAATAGTTAAAAAGTCACTCTGTCACCTACATTGAAAATAATTAATGATATATTATTATGTGTAATTTTGCCATTTCATTCCTCTTCTTAATATGCGTAAAAAGTCCACCAGAAATTTTATCCAAAGTCGAAGGGAGTATTCGAGAAAGTAAAATTTTTTAAATACAATTCGAATTCGAGTATTTCGAGTCGCAACTCTCTATTCGTTTCGTTTCGATTCGATTGGTTTACACCTTTAGTGAAATCAGCATTTTGAAAAAACGGATACTAAGTGAACATTAAATGAGTATTGTATAATGCAACTGTGAATGATGTAACTGTGTATGCACGAGTGCCAGTATGTATGTGTGTATGTGTATGTGTATATGTACAGATATCTCCATATATGTGTAAATAAATAGACAGCATATCACTAATTTTACAAAGAAATGCATTGATCGTATAGATTAATTCAATCAAAATATGTGAAATTCCTTTATAGTGAATTTACTGATCTATATCATCTGCTCCAAGGCCCAAGCCTCCAACCACTGTTATCTTATCACCAACAAGATCTAAATTAAATCAATCAGATCTGCCGACGGAATAATAACAATTATTGAAACACTATCAATTTCAACATATAAAAAAGAACAGATCTTAATAGCAATGAGCAACAGGGATCAGCAGGTTATACAAATCATTTAATAGACCAAACTGCAGCAATCGAATGTGAAGTGAAATGAATCAATTATTCCTTGATAGGATTTGAAAATTTTACCTTCTTCCTCAAACCAGAAGTTCCTGGCTTTTGGCCATCGATTGGCGCGGATTCAACACGAGAAACCTTGAACATCACCATTTCTTCACTAACAGAAAACGATATCAATTAATTGAAAGTTTAGAATGAAATGAATGCATGTGCATATATATATATATATATATATATATATATATGGAGAGAGGTATCAGGTAGGTAGAACGTGTACATTGATTGATTCGCAGAGTGTCAGTTGTGAGATATACGCAATAGTGAGAGCGAGGGAGAGTATTTTATTTTATTCTATTCGTTGTGAGGATTATTCTAATGGCAATTACAAACCGCACGTATATTTTACACCCGCTTGCGCCGAACGCTTCACTCGTTAAGAGATATTGCCTCGGATCGGATCAGATCGGATCTCCGGTATTCACTCCTTTGGGCTTTGTCCTCACCCATACCCATACTTTTTGCCTTTCCATAATTAATTTATAGGGTCCTTAACATTAATATATAACAATTAAAAAGTATTTACAAAAATAATACATGTATAAAATAATTATAAAAATAACGCAATTCATATTAATAAGAAAACCTAAAATTAAGAAAAAATAATTGTCATAACTAATAATTCAAATATCTGGGATCTAACAACAAAAATAAATAATAATTCAAATTCAAATCTTGATCTCCTTCACAATAGCCCTCTCCGCCGCGAATCTCCGTTGTCAAAAAGGCCAATGAGAAGAAGAAGAAAATTCGCCCTACAAAAAGTTTTAAAATAAATAGATATAACGCTTATTGTTCGGAAATTTTTTTATGACTATTTGGTTACCCACTAAAACTAAAATGGTTACCTTTGTATGAATGGTTGGCTACCAATTACATCACATTCAAACTAAATTGGTAACTTATTAAAACTGAATTGGTTACCTTGGACTGAAGGTTTGGCAACGTCATCTTCTTCATCCCCTTCACCGGTGAGACAAAGCGAGAGTCAACCACAAAATGGTCGATGGGATGGAGAAAGGAGGTGGATATTTGAATTTTCACAATTTCTTCATGTTCGAAAATTTCAAATCCAATTTCATGTCCAAAGGAAAATAAGAACACTGCATAAGAAAGAGAAAGATAAGAGAGTGATGTGTAATGTAATGTTAATAACCAACTCTTCGTACCAAGGTAACCAAACTTTTATACTAAGGTAACCAAACCTTTATAGTTTGGTTACCTTGGTATAAATGTTTGGTTACCTTGGCGTGAAGGTTTGATTATCAATTGTACTATGACAAAATTAAAAGTGTGGAGGTGAATTGATTACCTAGGTATGACAGTTTGGTTACCTTGTTATGAAGGTTTGGTTACCAATTAATTGCACTATGAAAAAACTGCACGTGTTGAGGTAGATTGGTAACCTTGGTATGAAGGTTTGGCTACCTTAGTATGAATGTTTAGTTATCAATCTCTTATATCAGTTGCTGATTTTGTATCAAAAATCCAACCAGCCATTTAATCGTAGTAATGGTGATATTTTTACATGGAAGGGATTGTGGTGGGTTTTGTGTGAGATTTTTGAGGTTAAATTTATGAAGGCATTTATTTGGTAATGGAGATGATAATGATGAGTTTGATTGGGCAGAAGAAATAGAAAGGAAAGGAAAAGTTTGGGAGGAAATTGCGGAGGAATTCGGACTGCACAAAACGAATTTGTATTAATTTTGTAAATAAATATGAAAAAATATATTACTTTTATAATTATTTTATCTATGCACTATTATTGTAATTATTTCTAAAAATGTACTAAAATATGTAATTAATCCTAATTTATAACCCCACCCCTACATTAGATTAACCGGGCTGACTAATTCTGTCTTTAACTTGCGATGGATGTTTTTTTGTCTTTTGGATAATTCGAGAGGAGGTAAGTATTGAATTGGACCTCTTGCGAGTTGCGAACTCAAGTGGTCAGTGGCGAAGCCATGAAGTTTTAGCAGTGAGGTCAAAATTATTAGTAAGTTATAAAAAATTTGGCGGGGGTTCGGAGGCAGCGCCCCCGAGCCATTTTTTTTAATACTTTATACTTTCGGGTTAGACAAATGCATCCAAATATCCAATTTAATAATACTAACAAAAGGGAAAAATTACAATTGATTTCTGAAAACAAAACTGAGGTTGGAGAAATTGAAGATAGTAATTTCTGTTACTTGCAAGGGCACAAGGCTGTAAGAGAGTCACAGTAGAATAGAGACGCACTCCAGTCTCCACACTCGCGGCTCGCCAGTCACCAGTACCCACTCTGATCACTCGTAAAAGGCTTTGATGGTTCACGGTTTGGTTTTTGCCTTTTACGATTTGGCTTTGTCCCTTCTCTCTCTGTTTTGTGACTGAAGTGCTGAACAAATATTAATGTATGAGATTTAGGACTGAGACTTGGCTGTTTTGGTATCTCTAATTAAAAAAAAAATCTGAGTGGGGTCAAAAATTGAGTGAGTTATATATATTTTTTTAAGTGATTTCAAAAATTGAGTGAAATCAATTGACTCCATATTTTTACCATAACTTCGCCGCTGCAAGTGGCAATAGATGTTTTTTTTGGTATAGAATACAAAAGTTATGGTTTATTTGGTAATTGTATTTTGCTTTCATGCTTTTATTTTTTATTTTTGTTCATATGTTTCTGTTTTTGCTTACTTTTATTTTTTGATTTTGTTCATATGTTTATGTTTTAACTTACTTTCACTGGTGAAAATAAAAATCAAACAATGTTTGTTTGGTTGGTTATTTTTATAAAGACGTAAGAGTTTAAAATTTTGCTGTTAATAAAATTCAATAGGTGGACTTTATTAAAATTAAAATGGTTGAATAACACTTCTGTCCTTTCAAGTTATCACTCAATTTCAAAGTCGTCCTTAAAGTTCATTTTTCGTTAATTAGACCCCGATTTGACCCAACTTGACTCAGTTTGACTCAACACCAATTTTTAATATTCTAAAATAAAATATTATTTTTAAAATAATAATTATATTTCATATTTTAAAATTAAATTATTATTTTAAAAATAGTTAATTTTAATATTTTAAAATAAAATATGATTTTTTTAAAAAAATAAAAAATAATTATATTTAATATTTTAAAATAATATTTTTTTTAAATAATTATTATTATTACTATTTTTAAAGATAATATTATTAAAATAATAATTAAAATTAATATTTTAAAATAAAATATTTTTTGAAAATAATTTGAAATTAATAATTATTTTTAATATAAAATATTATTTTAAAATAATAGGTCTTTTTATATTTAAAATAAATATTATTTTAAAAAATTTATAAAAATATTTATTATTATAAGGAAAAAATATTAGAAAAATTATTTTTTTCAAAAATGAGTAAACTTTCATAAAATGTAGATTTAAAAAAATTACATAAGAACATAATACATTATTTTTAAATTAATATTATCATAATTTTGTAAATGACTACCATTAAAGGAGAATTCATTATATTTAACAAGGAAAACTGATAAATCTATAACAAAAAATAATATTTCATAATAAACTGTCGCTATAGATCCTATAACGACGGATTTTATCGTTGTTATACATCTATAGCTACACTTTTATTGTGAAAATGTCAAAAAATATTATAGAAATATTAATTTCTTTTTACAAGTATTGCTACAAATACGAACTTGTTATTTTAAAATTAAGTATATTACCAAATGATTGTCAATATATAATTATTTGATGAACCACCATATATTAATGGCCTAATGTTTATAACAAACAACAATCACTTCATTTTGTATTAATTTTTTAATATTCATTCTTTAGTCGTATACCCAAACCAGAAAGTCCAGGAGGACCGGGATTTTTCGACCGGGGTAGTGACCGACCGGAATTTTTTTTTTTGCTTTTGACTACAAAATAATTAATGTGATTTATTAGAATTGAAATTTTTATAAAATGCAGTGATTTAGGTGTCATTTGGATGTACAATCCTGTTTTTTGCGTGTATCCAAATGACACCTAAATCACTGCATTTTATAAAAATTTCAATTCTAATAAATCACATTAATTATTTTGTAGTCGAAAGCAAAAAAAAAAATAAAAAAAAATAAAAAATTCCGGCCGGTCACTGCCCCGGTCCCTCTGGAAGAACTCATACCCAAACACTTGCTATTTTGCGATGATATAAAATCGTACAACTAAAAATTTTTGTCTTCCCACTTTGCAACATCCTTTCAGTGCCAAACACAAAAACATCACGAGACAGTAAAGTTTACAATCCAAAATAGAAATTGCTAATCAAAATTCCATTCTGTATATATATAACATACTTCATTCTATGTCCTTTTATCTGTATACATGAAGAGGAACACTAATCACGGCTCAACATTACTTTGGGTTTATTAAATAACAAAATGCATACATAATATACACAAAGAATTTTATTTGTAAAAAAAATTTAAGAGAAAATTTTCCTAAAGATTGGCCTAACCTTGCACAGGTCTTTTACCATGAGGGTCTAGTCTAGGAGTTGTAAGAGCTGATGTGCTGGCAGTTGCAATTGCTGTTGCTGTGGCACTGTTGGTATTTCTGGTTGAACCAAAAGACTCAGAATCATATTCACCTGTAGTACTAGTTCCGGCTGTGGAAGATGCAGCATTGGGCCTGCGAGATCTTCTATACCTAGAACCCGGATATCCAGGTCTGATTGGCTCGTCGAGTGTTCCTGGCTTCTTTGATAGCATTACCACCGCACTACGCATGATGGGGCGTAACTGTGGATCAGCTTGGGTGCACAACAGTCCAATCTGTATGCAAACTGCTACCTGGTCAGGAACAGCTGAAGACGCTAATGTGGGGCCCACAATCTCTAGGATTTTCTCTCTCTTGTAAAGTTTGAACGCCCGCGGCAAAGATATAAATGCACACTAATGGTGAGTTTTGGTGTTTTGACTTGCTTTTGGCTTACCAATAAGTTCTGCCATACATGTACATACAGCCTTGGGTAGATGGATGAGTGGTTCTTTAGTTTCTAAAGTTAATATCTTTTAATTATTAATTTGGTTATGAACAGTTGATATAATCTAAGAGCAAGAAAGATCAACAGTCTGAATTTTAGAAAATCCCTCGGCCAAGTTTTACAAGGGCCTTTTCCATAAGAGGGGTAAGAGCTAAGAACTTATTGTCTACATTAGAAAGATAACTACCGATTATATAGTTGCTTTAAACATCCACAATGTACAAAATAATAAACAAAGTACTACAAAGAGACGGATCCATACTCCAAAACAGTTATATCTTAATAAAAGCAGATGGATCAAGTTCTTACCCAGTCTAGTAAGTTCTGGGAATTGGGATCTAGGTTGAACGTTGAATTCTTCTAACCACTGATGAGCTCCAGAACCAAAACACCAAAGCTAAAAACATCTGCCTTGACAGATAGTTTGCCATGCATGACATACACTGGGGCCATGTACCCACTGTTTCAAATTACAAGTGCCCATTAGATCCCTTAACAGTCATATCCATGGTTAATACTCATTAACATTATCCCAAAATCAAATGGTTCAATTTAACATAAAAAATTCAAAACTGAACTAAGAGTTGGTAACATACTTGGTACCAGCTACACGGGTGTTAACATGTGTTTGATCTTCGGGGTAGAGCCTTGCCATGCCAAAATCAGCAATCTTGGGTATCCATTTATCATCTAGTAGGATATTGCTGGCCTTTATGTCACGGTGGATGATTCGACTAGGTGAATCTTCATGAAGGTAAACCAAACCCCGAGAAACACCTGCTATTATGTCAAACCTCCTCTTCCAATCAAGTGCATCTCGTCTTTCAGTTTCTACGTCAACAACATTGGTGATCATTATAGTCACACGTGTCTATATACTATTCAAACTTTTAAAGCAAAAAACTAATCAACTGCAACCATAGAATGTTTCTGATGTTATTAAGCTTCGTGTCATTTAGTGTGTTAAAAACCGCGAGACTTGCAACCATTATTCACTTGGAATTGGTCAAAACACCAATATTGAAGTACTCCCTCCGTCTCTAATTATTTGACGTTTTAGAGGTAGACACAAGAATTAAGATAATGATTGGAAAGCATTAAATATACTACTCAATTGTCTATAATACCCTTAAATCTTTTGTTGAGATAAGGAGAGTTTTGTTGGGATAAAGAGAGAGAAAGAATTTAAAGAGTTTAAAGTATCAAAAAAATAGGCAGAGTAATGAGGGGTAATTTTGGAAAAATTGTCATTAATTCTCCGAGATTTGAACAAACGTTAAATAATTAGGGACAAATGAAAAACTCTAAAACGTCAAATAATTAGGGACGGAGGAAGTACATTGGTAGCTTGTGGCATTCTGAGTTTGGAGGAGTCAACTGTCAAGATCTTATGGACCCTTTCCCTCACCAGGTTATATACAAGACAAGTTAATATCTAAATATATGTATGGGTCAAAGGCAAAATGGAAGGAAAGGAATTGAAATGGTCAATACCATTGACAATAGGCACTTATGGATCAGTTGGTACATATGATCCACAGAGGATGCCAATTGGTCAGTGGTATAAACCATTACAATACAAAAGGATGGCCAACTTTGTGGCTAACAATATGAACTTTGTTTTTTGCTAAATAACAATATGAAATTTACATATAATAGCAACATGAATCATATAATTCACATCAAGATTGACAATTTTCATATTAACCCAATTTAAATTACCATAGCACACACTGTCTCAAATCTCAATTTTGAACTTAATCGAATTTAAATTACCATTGCACGCTTAAAAAGAAAAAAGACAAAGGCAAAACAGAGCTTACTGAAGAGAAGCTTGTCAAGGCTCTCATTAGCTACGTACTCATATACAAGTAGCTTCTCTACGCCATGAGCACAGTATCCCAACAAAGTAACAACATTCCGGTGCTGTACACGCGCCAACAACTTGGCCTCAATCATGAACTCTTTCTTTCCTTGAGTCGAATTTTGAGAAAGCTTCTTAACAGCAATCTCCCTCCCATCTTCCAACTTCCCCTAAAAAAAAAACCAAAACTTACGGCTGAGTAGGAATTCTATTGGGATTTTGGTGATCGACCCAAGTCATTAAAATATTACCTTGAAAACAGGGCCGAAACCTCCTTGGCCGAGTTTGTTATTGGGGTGGAAATCTTTGGTAGCAGAAACTAGGGTTTCAAAACTGAAAACCTTTTGTTCTTTAGCAGCAATCCTATCTAATTCTTCTTCTTGCTCTTCTGATTGATCCAAATTACAGAACGAAAGAAACATAGTATAGGATTTTGGTACGATATATTTAAAAGCAGACCATACATAAGCATATGTATTAAGAGATTTGAGTATGCAGATGATGTACATTTTTTAGAGTGGAATTTGAAGGTGTTGATAACGGCTTGAAGAAAGTCATTGGTTTTGGTCATGTTTGGTGGCTTGTTTAAGTTCCCATGAAGAAAATGGAGGAATTTATGCTAAAGGATTTGAGTTTATATCGTACAGCTGAAGGAAGTTTGACGAGGACAAATGGAAGCTGTAACTTCAGCTCAGGTGGACTATAGCATTCTGGATTGAGGCTTGTGTTATTGTCGGGGCGTGATTATTTGGGGTCGTATAATTCAATTTATTTAATGGCCTACATTTGATGTTGACTCTCGTACATATTTATTTTGACTATAGGAGTACTAAAGTAAGATTGTGTTTTTTTAATTAGCGGGAGAAGAAGGTTTAATTTGTGAAGAAATTTAATTTGGTAAGAAATTTATTAATTATTAATTGCACTTAAAAGGTGATTCTATAAAAAATTTTTACTCTTGATTGAATTCTGGTGAACATGATAACTATAAATACGACATAAGTAAGGGTTTAGGGGATACAAGCCACAATATTATAGGACATAAATAAACACTTTGTACTTTCCAGATTTCTCTTTACGTGATTTTTCTTGTGTTCATATTTTATATCTCTTTGTTTATGTGACTGTATTTTGTGAGTTTGATTTCACAGCAATATAATCAACCGTTAACACGATTTTAATATGTTGTTTTGGTGATTTAGTGCTAATGCGTACAAAATTTGACATTAACCATTATCATTTTCTTCAGTGTTAGCGCGTCCTTTTTCCTTTATTTATACATGTTTTTGTGGGAGGGGAGTACTATGGTCTATGGTGGAATGAAAAGTTAGGTTGCACAGAAATGTCGCATATCATTTGGGAAAGAAAAGGAAATTAAGATTGTAAGACGGTGTAAAGTCGGTGTACATAAATAATTAAAAGTACAAATAGATTATTAACATACGGTTTAACCACCTCTTTTACTAAGTAAGTAATTTTTATTCTCATCTTATGCTGCTACCATACATCTTAAAGAATGCCCAGGATTAGCCATGCACGCGGATAGAATTGAGTTGAATATAGGGGAGCACTATTTCTATTTTCAAATATATTTTTGATATTTTTATATGAAAGTAAAATTCACGTAAAAATAATACATGTGTATAGTGATGTTTTGTAATTTCAAACTTTTTAATCTGCATAATTTCTCCTGCTTAGTTAAAAGATAGCAGGATCAATCATTTTACTTGCGGCCTGTGGGAATTAAACAAATACCTAAATCGAATGGGAATGCTATGTCCTAACTACTATATGAACCTCCCAAGATAAGCCCAAATGTCCACGCCTTTCCTTTTGTTCCAAATAATTTGATTAATCACATAAATGCTTATAAACCTATGTGGACCGTAGTAAAATAAAAATATACATGACAATTTTGTTATGTTTTGTAATTTCAGTATCAACCAATCGCAAATTGTCAAATTAAGCATGATCTTATTTCAGAAGTGATCAACAAAATATTGCCTGACAATCTCAATAAACTCTTAAGTAAATACATATGCCGATTAGACCTTATACTAGTATATAGAGTATGATTTTACTTGGTTTCCGTGTCAATTTTATACTCCCTTCTTTCCATTATATACTAACTAACTTGCAAATGATGATTTTGTTGTACAGATTAGGCAAGGACATTTTCGTGCTAGCTAGCTAGCTTTCGGCGTGGTGACATAATTTGTCCAATATGCATTGCATATGCTCTTACGCCACCATGCCATGCATCTTAGTTGTAAAACTAATTACTACTATTATACCTTTTCATAAACTAAACAATTAATCTGTCCATCCATTCCTCTACCCAAAGCAAAATCCACCTCTAAACCAATCTTTCCTTCTTTTTAATTACTAGTAGTAGTACATTTCATATCCCTTTTGTGCTACAATTCTCTCTGATGTCCCCACAACCAACCACTCACTTTATAATATCTATTATATATACTAAATTACAGTACATGGTATAATATATTAACACATGTCCTTCTATAAATTTAACGCATGTCCATTCTAATTAATGTTTCTTATTGCATTTAACAAAAATACCCTTGACAATTACTTAGGATATTATATACCGATCACCTTATTTTATGGATATTATCAACAACCACATTATTTTAGTATCCATTAATTAGGTAACTCTCTTAGACAACAACCTGATTGGATCAATTTAAACACGATAGGGCCAACTTGCTTTTTATAAAAAATTAGTTTTAATTATTTGAAAAGTAAATTTCCTTTAATATTAGACTTTTATTTATTTTACCTACTTTTCATGTGCTTAATAAATTTATTCTATGATTAATTAATTACTTTCATAGTTCCATGCAATTAAAAATTATTTCCATATTCATTTTAAAACTTCAATATATTAGCTTACAAAAATTATTTCAATCTATTATATATACTAAATCACAGTATGTGACGCCCCCAAAATTAGGTATACATCACCCATCTTGGGTCGTCAGATACATAGTACAGAATACAAATACAACTTAATAATACAACTGTCGTGTACAATACGACAAAACATAAACTGTGAGTTTGAATACAAATATTATCTTCTAGAGAGTATTCATACTCAAAAGGAGTCCTCATTACATTTATTAACACACCATTACATAGAATAGTGAGGACTACTAACTAATACTATTCTTCGGACCATCACTCCGTTCCCCGACTTGCCCCAGCTACGTTCTCATTTCCTGAAGAGAACAGTGAAAGAAAGGGTGAGCTCAACTAGCCCAGTAAGAAATATTATGACTAAGATAATGCAGAATAAATTATCATTAGCCTTCAACAATGTTAAACTGATAAAATATAATAGACATCAAGTTTAACTGTAGCGGAACAAGCAATCCATTAAAAGAGTCAAGTAGAAAATAAACTCTACTATCTTTTATGATTTAAAAAGTTTTTCAACACTGTGATCGCTGGGACTCAGCTTAATAAAATAATCCACATCATCGAATCACCCCTGCACTACGGCCAAGGATATGCGTATATTCATTAATGGTCATGATCATGCCAACAACTGTCCATCAATGCACTATGGGCCAATGAGGACTTTTACCACATCATTTGTAACATTACGGTCATGATTATACCGAATAATCCCTGATCATAATCATACCAAGTCCATCTATGCACTACATGCCACAGATGACTTTCAACATTTTATAAACATGAGGATGATGACAATGATATAAGAATTCAATAAAACAAGTTCAAGAATTAATTTATCCAGGAATTAACAACGTCCAAATTGTCAACATGATACTGCATTGTGGAGTAAAATTCAAGAATGCTTAGAAGAATATTTTCTTGAAAAGATACTGGATGAAACGCAACTATCAAGGATATTCCACAAATTTCATGGAGTATAGAAGTCAAAACTTAACCAACTGAGTACAATAAAGAATGGAATAACAAAAGAAATCACCATGCATGCGATAGACCGCACAGGCAGGTTATTCCAATAGAATAATAAATAATGGAACCAGGTCCGGCGTAAACGCACAGACAGGATATTCCGACAGAATAATAAATAATGGAACCAGGTCCGGTGTAAAACACACAGACAGGATATTCCAACAGAATAATAATAAAACGGAACCAGGTCCGGTGTAAAACACACAGACATGATGTTCCAACAAAATAATAAACGGAACCAGGTCCGGTGTAAAACACACAGACAGGATATTCCAACAGAATAATAATAAAACGGAACCAGGTCCGGTGTAAAACACACAGACAGGATGTTCCAACAGAATAATAAACGGAACCAGGTCCGGTGTAAAACACACAGACAGGATGTTCCAACAGAATAATAGAAGAATGTCACCAAGTATAGGGTAGACCGCGTATACTGGTTATTCCAACAGAATAATAACAAATGGAATAACAGAAGTTCTCTTCATGAATATAAAAGAAATAATATTCCCTACCTTAAAAGAACTGGATATTGAAAAAGTGATGTAGCAGAATACTTTTATTCTCTCTCTCTTATTCTCTCTATACTTTCTCTCTCTATAGCTTGAATGAATTCGTGAAAAATAATGAAGCCCTAGGCCTCTATTTATAGAAAAACTGAGGGTGGCTCTTAGTCTTAACGAAGGGTCAAATGACTCTTGGTCTTAACGAAGGGTCAAATGACTCTTGGTAATATTGAAGGGACAACTACTATTGACGAAAGTAATTACTATTGACCAAGGTAAATACTATTGACGAAGGTAATTACTATTGACCAAGGTAAATACTATTGACGAAGGTAATTACTATTGACCAAGGTAAATACTATTGACGAAGGTAATTACTATTGACCAAGGTAAATACTATTGACGACGGTAATTACTATTGACGACGGTAATTACTATTGACGAAGAGACTCTTAGATGATGACATATGGCCCCCCATAAAATAACCAAACTTACCACAACGTCTCAATTATTGATTTAATAATATAACATATTATACAGATGATACTATGACAATAATTTAAGAGATATGATGCAACAATTACTGTAGCAATAATTGAGTATAGCTGAGTGACTTCTCACGTAAGCATCAATAATCAATACCGTGTGCTACTATGCAACCACGCGTATTACTGTACTTTTACTACCGAGTAGTTCAACAGTTTTAACGGTTTTAACGGTAACACCTCAGCCGTTATTTTTATAGAAAGATAATTCTGTCGTTTTCTCAATCCGACAATAATTCTGTTGTGGGGTCCACCAATGATTGTGTCGTCGTACGAATATTCCCCGACAAAAAGAATATTTTTCGACCAAACGAATATTTTATAACAACTTGCTTACTTTGCAAAATTTATAAATATTACCCACAACTATAACATTATATCAAATTAACTCCATAATATTCAAAAATGATATTTATAGAAAATTCATCTTTATTTATAAAAATTGGGGTCTTACACAGTACATGACACAATATATTGACATATGTCCTTCTATAAATTTAACACATGTCCATCCTAATTAATGCTTCTTATTGTCTTTGATAAAAATACCCTTGACAATTACTTAGGATATTATATACTGATCACCTTATTTAATAGATATTATCAACAGTCACATTATTTTAGGATCCATTAATTAGATAACTCTCTTAGGCAACAACCAGATTGGATCAATTTAAACATGATAGGACCAACTTGCTTTTTATGAAAAATTAGTTTTAATTATTTGAAAAGTAAATTTCCTTTAATATTAGACTTTTATTTATTTTACCTACTTTTCATGTGCTTAATAAATTTATTCTATGATTAATTAATTACTTTCATAGTTCCATGCAATTAAAATTTATTTCCATATTCATTTTAAAACTTTAATCTATTAGCTTTCAAAAATTCTTCCAATCTATTATATATATTAAATCACAGTACATGACACCATATATTGACATATGTCATTCTACAAATTCAACACCTGTCCATCTTAAATAATTTTAATTATGTCCCAATTATCTTAATTATATCCTATCCATTTTAAAATTATGGAAAAATAATAACAAACTAATTATCTTAATTATATCCTATCTTTTTTTAAATTATGGATAAATAATAACAAACCAAGTAGAATTTAATCTCTTCAACAACCAATGAACAAAATTTTATATGGATAAAACTTCCTAACTGAATTAGGGTTTGAAATAATGTTAATGATCACCTGACCTAATCATCATGCATATACATACATATATATACGTATATTAATTAGGCTAATTATTTATTCTCATAAATGAATAGGAACCGTGGCTTCTTCTTCTTCATGGTCAATTTTTCTCTTCTTTTCCGTTTTGTCTCTCTGTCTTTCTTCTAATAAATACACACATTATTATTTACAGGTCACAGCTATATGCAGGAGTGTGAAACATAACCCAGAAGTAGGTGGAATTATTTCATTGGTTTGCCTATTTTCTAAATTTTTAGATATTATGTGCTAAAATTTGAGATTATTGTATTTGCATTTAGTTGCTGATATGCGGATTGATCTGATTTTTGTGTTGTTAATCGTGCTTAATTGAAAATTTTGGTGAGTTTTCCAATGAAAAGTTTGTGTTTAGATTAGAGCTATTCACGTTTCTTATATCAACAGTAAGGAACTGAGTTTATTTCTTAATTTGATTATTTAGTATCTTCATTTAGTATCTTCATTTTAAGTCACATAAATAAGTATGTTTGATCAGATTTAAGGGTTTGATAAGATTAAAGATATTAAGGCTTTGGAAGTGTTAATTTTCCTTACAGAATTTTTGGGATCACTGTCCTACTTCACACTTGTTGCAGGACAGAGCAATATGATTTTGTCAATATTTATTTAGCTTGATTTAAGTTTCCCTCACACATTTTACAGTAAAACTTTTGTAGTAAGCATGATTGTTTACTTCACAGAACAAAAATATATACTTTTTCTTTTACTAATTGATTATAAAATGATGCTACTTACTAGCACCAGGATTTGAAATATGTATATTCATTTGTTTTTCTATGTAAAATTTGATCATTGCACAATAATATACTATTTTTTTATTATATTTTAATTTATTAATTGTACGCACACATTTATTATTAAAAATTTGAATAATCCCGCCGCAATGCGGGGGTTTGTATCTAGTATACTTCTAAATACATACATCTAAACCAACTTTAATGTCCTTCAAAAAATAATTTAAAATTTTCTCAACGCGACCAAATGATGCAAAGCTTAGAGAAAAATGGAGTGACATACTCCTTTCTTTTAAAAATTCAAAAAATGACTTCTAGTCCTACCCGTCCATAATAAACTACTAGTTCTATGTACCTGGCACTGGAGGGATCTTTGTTGCATCTCTACAGCTTTGCAAGCCAGGACTTTTCTCTCAAAAACATACAAATGACACACTGGCTATGGCTTCTTTTCACCAGCCTACACACAGATACACTCACCACCCTCCTTTTCCCTCAAAAGGGGGAGATGAACACAACCACCCACAAAAATTTGGGCATAACTGAATACAAACAACATATATGGAACCAAAACACAAAAACTAGGCAGACCTCAATTTATTCTTCACCAAAAATACAAAGACCATCACATTTTCTGCCCCGGTGAGAATTTTGCCTCGACAAGTTTGTATCAACTTTAAGAATGCGACCTGCAAGCAACTTTCGTTGAGGGAAACAAAATCAAGAAACACTATCCAATATAGGAGGAAAATTTGACAGTACTAAGCAAAGGCATTGAAATTTACCTATTATCTTCTTGGATATGATAGTCTAGAAGAATGTCACACTAGAGGACCATCACTGTAATTCTTCACTCGACGCTCCACGTTCCACGTTTCTTAAATCGCGTAGATGTTGTAAAATTTCTTGAAGAAGATTCATCCCCTTGTCACCTTTCTTCAAAGAGCTAATGCAGTGCTTTAGGAACTCTTTATCTGTCTCAAGAGCATGCATCCTTGCGTAGAGTTGATCCACTTCCTCCTCAATGGAAGCCCTCCTGTCCTCTAATTCGAATCTCGTGACAACAGATTCAAAACCATTGTCATGTCCATTCAATACCCCATTTTCATTTTCTCCAGTACCTGCATCAAAAAGAGGAAGAAGTCTCTTTGCCTTTGCACCCATAATTCTTCCTTCTTGGTGATGTTTCCCATTCATTTCCTTGGTGTAATAACTATTTTCCACCCCATTAGCTTCTTCACCATTGAAATCAGAACTCTCATCCAAATGTTTGCCATTCTCTTGATAAAAACGCCCAATTGGCCTTAAATCCTTCAAATGTTGTTCATCTTCACTCAATGTGAAAAGCTTATCTTCTAAAACCTTGAGCTGCTCTATTATGGACATCCTCTCTTCCTCAAAGTCACCGAAAGAATCCCCAAAAATTAGAACTGCGTCAACTGGGGTATTGTGGTTTCCATTTTCTTGATGAGTATAGAATCCATCTTCTTCCTTTGCTTCTTGATTCAAGTCGATAGATATTTCATCACTATCCTCCCCCCCATTGCTACAAGTGGCAGAGGAAAATCCACTTCTTGCACTTCCATCCTTGCTCCTTTTCAACATTCTCATCTTCTCTTTTGCCTCATAATCCAATAGCTTTTTCCTGCATATTTCCAATTCTTTCTCCAACTCTTGCTTTTCTTTATCCCTTTTTACCATAAGCTCATTCATGAGTTGCAGTGCTTCTTGATCATACTCCGATTGTTCCTCCATCATTCTTTGATATTGTAAGGCCTCCATCTGCATAGCTGCCTTCTCCTCTTGAAGCCTATTAATCATTGCCATAGTCTGATTAGCAGCTATGGCAGAAGCACTTCTCTCTTCTTCTAGTTCTGCATATACTACATGTAAAGCCTTCCTTTCGGATCTTAAAGCTGAGGCCAGGCGTTCAACAGTCATTACTCCATCACAACCTTCAAACTCACTTATGACACTTCCATCAAAAGATTCTTCGGTTCCAGATTCCTTTCTCTCGAGTAGTAGCAATTTCTTGTGTAAATGATGAAAACTGTCTAATGAGGTGGGTGTATCAGACATTTTCTCTTCCTCAATCCCATTAACATCTGAACCTATCGACAATTGATTGTTCTTGTGGTCACTTAACTCGATCGATAAGGTCTTGAATTCAACTGTTTGTTCTTGGGATTTTCTCTCAGAACCTAACATTCAAGAAAAGGAAAAGTTGAAACACATAATTTATCAGTTATTGCAAAGAAAAGAACCATAATTTATTTTTTAAAGTACATATATAACAACATTCCGACCTTACCGTGTTCATGATTTTCATGAAAATTAGTATAACTTGTGGAAGGATCTTCATGTGAACAAACAATGTCCTGAGCATGACCCTCATCTGTTAAATTTAGATCAGGAATCTCCGTCTCTATTGAGACCTCTGCTTCGGTTTCACTGATTATAGTTTGAGACACTTCTTCATTGGCTATTTATATTGCAACATTAATATAAAAAATGTTAAATAACTTCAAAAATGAAAGAACAAATAGATTATTACTTAAATGTTCAAGTCTAGTTACCAGTTGGAATATCTAATTCTCTATCTTCCACATCTAGTACAGCAGTTTCTGTCTCAATTGAGACCTCAGATTCAGTTTTATTATTTTGCACTTGAGGTACTTCATCAGAGACTACACAATATTGAATAATGTACAACAATTTATAATTGGCTTAAGACAAACAGAAAGAAATATCAATCAAAAAATAACTTGGAAGTCCGAATTACCTGTAGGAGCTGCAATGTCATGAATATCATTGATTTCCACAGATGGGGTTTGGGCTGCTCGAGCAACAGCAACTTGTTCATATATTAAATCACATTCTTTAACATGAAAAACCAGAGAATTTTCAGTCTCTTCCATTTCCATGGATTCAAACAATGCAAACTTGGCTTCCTCCATATTCTCCTGGACAGAAACTACTGCATCTCCCTCCCCAATACAGCACCTGTTCTCTATAAAATTTTCAACTTGAGACACAGTATTTGATTCAGAACCCAAATGGGCTTCGTGATGATCACTATTTTCCTGATTTTCCTCAACCCTGTACTGGATTTCATCTTCTTCAGTTGTTGAACTTACCAATTCGACCGGAACCAATTGCTGACCACTGCAGTCAATAAAGAACTCCAGATGCCGAGGGTGAATTTCAAAAGATGCATCTTCCTTGCTACAATCTTGAATCACAGTCCCATCAGAAATTAGATCTTTCATTTTCATGCTTGAATTTTCCTCCTTAATGAATTCTCTCTCTCCTTCCAAAAGCATTTCTTCTTTATCTTCCTCATTACCTTCCAATTCATTCAATCCAAATTTAGGCATAGAAACAGAGAAATCCTCCTCTGCTCCTCCATTAACATTAGAAATCAACTGCTTCTCACTCTTGCTTTCAAATTCAAGATCAATCATGAAATCTGATCCGGGGTGATCTGAATTATCATCTTCGATACCAAGTCGATCATTTTCTCCTTCCTCTGTAATCAAAATTTTCTTTTGGGTATACTTGAAGTAATCCCAATTAGACGGATTGATCAGAACATAGGGAGAGTAAATTTGCTTCTCCAAGCTGACACCACAACAAGAACAATTCAAACACACCTCACCATTCTCAACTGCCTTATCTTTATCATTACGAATCATTCCAATTTCCACCCATGGAAAGAAAGCTAAATTCTTTGAAACCCCGCGAATATCCGGCCTCGAGGACGAGCAATCCTCACACATATATTGATATGCAGCTAACTTTTGATGA
Organism: Panax notoginseng; assembly: GCA_016801055.1. NCBI lineage: Eukaryota > Viridiplantae > Streptophyta > Magnoliopsida > Apiales > Araliaceae > Panax > Panax notoginseng. The sequence continues at coordinate 48,765,126 of CM029022.1, forward strand.
TTTGAACAATAAGCCAGTTTGGAAATCTCTGTAGCATGGGCTTCACAGAGAAGATCTCTGTGAAAATTCTTGCCTTTTCCCGGTTCAAAAAAGTGATCAATACGAGAACACCAAAGACAGGGTGGTTTTAGGCCAAAGTAATCGGAAAATTTGACGATCAGATAAGAAAAGAGAGAATTGAGGAGTAGGAGAATTATCAGAGTCCATTCAAGAACTGCATAAACAAGAATAAGTGTGATTTTGTTTGTGTTTTTATACAACATGGTTGCAAATTTATTAGCTGCCATGTTTGATGTTCTGGTTTTAGTATATACAAGAAAGAGGAGAGATAAAAATGAAGGAAGAATCAATATGGAAATGGAAGAGAGGCAAGGAGAGAGAGATGAAGAAGTAGATTTGGAGGTGGGTTAATTAAGGACTAATAAGAATGGACAGCAGTTTGAAAGGAGACAGACAGCCAAAGAAGACTTGAGGCTCTAGAAAAAGAATGAAAGAATCTGAAAATAAGAATGTTTCTTTTGAATTATTTTATTCCTGGTTTTTTTTTTGACAGAATATTAAGTAACCATTAAATATTCAATAATTTAATGTAAAATGGCAGTTTATTTGTTTAGCTAAAATTTTTATAATTCTTGTTTTGGATTAAAATAATTTTTTTTAAAGATGTAGTAATATTGATAGAGAAATCTTTGGATCCAAACACCTTTTGATTTTTCAATCCTTTATGCCCACTCTCCACTATGTTTTTCTTCATGGACATCAAAAAGCGAGTTGGTGGACCACACACAAAGTAAGTCGTGGGGGCCCATTAAGGATGCTAGAAGCTGGATCTCATCATATATGTTCATTTTTTTTTAATTTTTGTTTGGTTAATAATCAATACAAAAAATTAATGATTAAATAAAAAAGGTTACGAGGGTTTGAGACAGTAAAAATAAAGAAAAAAAATGATAAACAACAATGACATAGCTGAAACGGATTCTTACACTCGCTTGCTTTATAATAAGGGATGTGTATAATTTTATAGGAAATTTTATAAATACATTTTACGGTAGTGGAAATTGATAAATATGAAATGCATTTTTCATTTTTTTTTATATTTACATGGAAATAAAGAATTTTGTTGATTTACTTTTCAAATTTATAAAACATGCACGAGAGTGTGAAATTTTATTCTCTTTATTGTTGTGAGACTTGCATTGGTACTCAATGGTCATTCAAATTTGTCCGCACATACATAATTTATGAAAATGGAGGGGCAGCTTTAATAAAAAGAAGCTTCTTCATAAACAAGCCATGTCCTTCTAATTCTTTATTGCTTGGGGACAAAGTTATAATGCAAATTTCACCCCCTTAATATCCAAAACCAAACTTCCCAACTCACGGCACCCGCCTGAATTATGAAACAGAGCAAAACCATTGGTCTATAGCTTCCAAACTAAGCTAGAAAACATCTACTTTAACCGCACATAAAAATATCACAAGGCATTTTTATTATTCACAGCAACCAAAGTTTAATAAAGAATGATCATAACCAAAGGAACCGATTATGACGAGCACATATATCATTCATCGTGTGAACCAGAAGCAGCGTTGCATCTTCATCATGTAATTAATTACTTCTACAATTAAAAACCAAACATAGCTCAAGCTGCAAAAATAATCTATAATGCTGATGGTATACACAACCCCACATTGCAACGAGCTTCTTCACTCACATTCAAGTACATCAACATCAACTAAGCCGCCGAGGTATATGTTCAAACATCATCATAGCAGGCCTGTGCTTCCACCAAATGGATTAGTTGTTTGTGGGCGAGCACCATTGCTGACAGGAAAAGCTCCAAACGCTGTGTCAACAAAAGGATTTTGCGGACCCATCATCATATGTTGTTGCTGCTGAGGCTGTGAATAGAAAGGTTGTTGGTAAGGGCCGAACGGGTTTGCTTGATATTGAGCCGCAGACGTCATTTGAACCAATGGAGGGGCAGTTATATGGTTCGATAATGCAAATGGATCTGGCACTTCAAATGGGTTGGGGGCTGGCGCTCCATACACTGGCTGCTGGGAAGCTCTATAAGCTCCTTCATCATACAAACTATTCAAAATGAGAGAATCCAATCCACCAGCCTGGTATTCAATTGATAAACAAGTGGAAACAGTCACCAAAGTCATGTTCATGATTTGTCAGCAACTCTACTGAAGATTATTGACAACTAAATACAGTAGGATCTCAGTGTCCCCTACTTTCTAACTTTTACAAAATTATACTCGATAATAATAGCGGCGTATAGGAGAGGAACAGCATTACAAGAATAGAGGTGGAAGTAGTAACATCATAAATAAGCCAACTTTGCCCATAATAAAAATTGTGAAAGCATTCAGTGATCTGTTCAAGAACATGACGACATTCTAATATAGAGAATATGGGTAAAAAACTTATCCTTTTTGAAGAAACTTCAATTAAGAATAGATCATATTGACTACTGACCAGCAGAATGTATTCATGCCTTTAGGATGCATTATCACTGCTAATCACCCTCTCAATTTAGAATGATGGGACGTAATTTTATTCAAAAGAGGTATACAGCCTAATTAAACACATCCTACACCTAAGGAAAAGTTGAAAATGGAAATGCTTCTTAACATAATCAGAAGACATCATGTCCAATTACATAAACCCGGAGAATGAAAATTGTACTCGATAATATAAATTATCGAGATAGCTACCTTTAAATAAATATTTTCATTCCTTTTATTTGTCCTCTACAGCATAAACATTAATGGTTTACCTTTTTGTCAGTCTGGTTCCCATATTAACATTTTTAAGGGTTTGTACTATCTAAAAGCAACCCACTCCTTTTCTTGGACATCAACATATACGCTGAAAGCCAAATGAATTACATATCCCACAAGAAAGCTAAATCCAAACCTTTACAAAGTGCTTCCAAATGCATTGGCAAAATGCACCAGGAGACGAGCCTAAGAACGACGGAACAACACTGAGGCAGCCGCTTAAATATTATGAAGGATAAGAATGATTGTAGTACAACCTTAACTATACTAGTACTACTGGATACAAAAAGTTGTATACAAAACAAAAACCTCATAAACCAGTTATTACGATTTTTGCCAACAAAATCTTCTCAACTTTAAAGACGGTACATAACTCCTCAACATTAAAAAGCATGTGAGAGAAAGAAGCCAAGGTGCTGCAGCAACTCAGACATGTTATAGTTTGGCCATACGAGAGGATAATGTTGTTCACATGGAATTTAGAAATATAACTCGTCTTGATTTACCTCATCTCAATAAAAATTTGTTTCTTGCCATTAAAGTTCAATTTGAAATCAAAAGCTTATGCTTAATTTATGACATAAAGTTCATCACTATATTGAAATAGGGTAATCAGACAACTCTTCTATTTTGATAAGTTAAAAAAATACAAATATATAATCATCTGTAATTTATAAAATATTTTACACAGTTATGAAATAATTTAAAATTTAACGGCAAAAGATTTAAATCTTTGAAATATTTTTTTTACAATTAATCATATCATTATTATTAATCAATAACACATTTTGATAATCTATACAAAAAATTGATTATATTAATTGAGTTGAGGGAAATGAAGACAAGTGTAATTGAGAGGAGTCATATGCGGGTTCTAGCATTAGTGGCATGATATGCATCTATACACAAAAGATGTAGTAGCACAGGAATATAGTTTTGGCAAGACATCTATAAGCCATTATGATAATTAACAGCACAAATACTTAAGAATTTACATGGTAAACAGACTAAAAACTCAATTTCTTGTTACCTTGCCAGCAAAAAATGAAAATAATGAATGGGGAAAAATAAAAGAGCATATGGGAGGCCTACCAGTTGCCTGTCCTGAACTGAAGAAATGTCGCTTCCGGGAGTGGTGACCAAGGCAAGCTCCCATCCAGTAGGATCCAGATCTCTTGCTCGCAGAGGAGCTGATGAAGTACCTGCACGTATTACATAGCAAATATTTAATTAGTAGAAGGTACCTTGAAACTGAAAAAGATGAAGTAGCATAACTGGTAATGAGCAAAAGAGCAAAAGAGCAAAAGAGCAAAAGAGGAAAAGGGGAAAAATCACCAGATGGGACAATCGACAGAGCTAAAGCATTGCTCTCCTCGATTGCTGATGCAATAGGCATGGTAGTGTTTAATCCCTAAGCCAAACAAGAAAAAAATCAATGACTAAAAGACAAAAGGACTGGTAGGTTTCAGTTCCAAGTATGACCAGGAATAACAAAGATAAATGTGAGATGTTTACCAATAGATCTTCAGAATCAAAGTTATTTGGAGGGGGAGCAGGGGCAGGGTCCTCAACATTTGAGACAGCCACAATATCCATAACAATGGGCTTAGGTTCATTATTGGATAATTTTGTCTCTTCAGAAGGTGAAGTATCCACTTCTGGTTTATATGTCAATTGAAGTCTCTCTGGAAATTCCTGATTCATAAATGTTAATTATTTAAATAGAGTTCACATCGAATAAATGTTGTAACAAGTTAAAGATCAATATAATTAGCAAGTTATTTGTGCATGTTAAATATTGCTGGGACATCAAATTGACAACTGACCAATGGCTCTCGCGGAACAGTGACCATCCTTGGTGCCTCTCTAATATACTCTTCCATGGTCACAAGAAAAGACTGTGGAGGCTGGAAAGAAAGGCAAACAAAGTGTCAAAACTCAAAAAAGTATCACGTATAAACCAACTAAAACACCCAACCTCACTTGCAGCGTCATTACCTCTCTCAAAACAGGAAACTGGAAGTTCCTGGCAAGTTCGAGCCCTTTACAAACTTCATAAAAATCGGAAAGGGTAGCAGCCTGCAGCAGAAAAGGATTATAGTGATAGACAATAAAGCCTGCAACGATTATCATCTCACACTAATGATTATATTCTTCTTATATAACCATATTAAACATAATGATATGAACAAAGGAGATTTGTGAATTTCACAACGCAATATATCACCTGCTGGCCAGCTCTTTTATATATATCTAGGGCTTTGATAGCTTCATGTCTTGGCATCTCGAAAAACTAATGGAAATTAGGAAGAAAAGGGTATTATGGTCAAGTAACAAGGATGAATCACAACGTATACTAAGAGCATTCACAACAGTTTCCCTAATAGACTCTCTATCCCCACATTTAAAGAATATATCAATAAATCAGTATCCAACAGTTTCCTTGTCCTTATATAATTCTCTATTTTAATCCCTATATATGATTTGACTCCTCAGGGTGAGGGAATCAAAAGAGCGTTCTCTATTTATGTAAAATGACATTTTACACCCTGTTTATTGCGATTTTATGTTGGTTAAAGGATATTATCTCACTTAATTGCTGATTTGGGTATGCCTATCAAATTCACTCATTTTTATTTTTTAAACAGAGGATTTAGAGAAGAAAGAGAACTATAAAAAAAAATAAATTAAAAATCAGTCAAATTTTGTTTTTGATCATTTTTGTAAAAAATATTACTACTAATTATAAATTTTATTATTTTATAATTAAAATAATGTTGTTTTAGTTCTCATAAACACATAAATTCAAATAATTGCAATTCATTTTGATCGTTACACATTTTGATTTCTAGCAATATCTATTTTTAAATTAAAATAATTGCAAATTTTAAATTCAAATAACTACTTTTAAATAAAAAATAGTTACAACGTTAAAAACATGATTTGACTGTTAGAACTTTCAAATTTTAACTTTTAAATTTTAAATTTCAAAATTTAATATTTAAGAAATCAATATAAGGAACCTATTGGGTACATAGTGAAAAAATTGAATCCCTATTCTATAAAATGACCCAATAACACTGCAGAGTAGGGATAGAGATAAGAAAACTGTTGTGAATGCTCTAAAGTAAGTAATCTTTCAAAAATATTCGAATCAATTCACCTTATCAATGAGATTTATTATTCCGTCATTTATAGCGCAATATATTTTAAAGCTCTCCTTGAGTACCTGAAAATCACACATATGGATAATGTCAAATAATTTTATCTATGGACCAATTTTTTCATAAGCTATTCCATCCAACCTTATCATCAATTCACCATTCCCCTTTTGTTGTAAAATTATGATTATAAAAATTTACAGGACATGTCGCTCAATCTAATTCTCACATTTAATTACATAAATAACTATAGGTGGAACACATCTTATACTTGAAAAAAATAATTTATTTTATTTCACAAACCAGAGCCAGCGCATATTGTATTACGTAATTGCTGAGAGCTGCTCCTTCAGGCTGCAAAGTCACAATGTAACATCAATATTTATTCCACAATTTAATCAAAAAAAATAATCAGAAATCTCCATGAGAATAGACAGGAATATGAGAATTATATGCTAAGAGGTTGCTGAAAAGAGAATTCCTTAAGGTTCACAAGAAAGTACCCGACATCCAATAAGACGATACAACAGTTGTTGCAAAGCAGGCAACTGCTCCAACAATTCTTCACTGTCCAGCTCCCTAGTTCTGCTGTAACCCTGAAAAAAGAAGTAGAAGATGATTGAGAAATGTCTTGAAGAAAAAAACACGATCTTTCTAGTGGGAGTCAAAGGAAACTAAATATTTACCTTTCAACATTATAGTGGGGGGAAAAAGTCAATCCCAATCAATATACTACATGATAATGAATCTAGTAACTTGATCTCTCTATTTTATCTTCACTATCATTCAACTTGAGAAAATCTCTCAAATATTATTCCATCCCAAATTTTGCTTGACAATAAACAGAGTATAGCGTTTAATTGCATGCATACCTTCTCTTGCCCTTGGGCAGCTTTAGGAAGACGCTCTGCTTCAATATCATACTTTAAAATCCTAAAGCATTCAAGTCGTTCTTCCAAGAACAGTCCATATGTACGTACCCAAGCAGAGCAATCCCAAGCTAGAAAAAGATGAAAATCATTCATCAGTTAATTCATTAAAAGTCTCTCGCCAAGGGTACAGGGATAAAGCTGAGGTCAATGAAACATAAGAATGTTGTATCAGTATTAACCAATTGGGCTGGAATCATCCTTGAAGTTGGACAATTGGAGAATATGTCCCCTCTGTTGGAAATTCAGTAGTTCTTCCCTAAAAGTGGGATCTCCCTCCCTCAGGGCCCTATGTATAACTATAAGTGTTTTCAAGGCAACCTGTTAAGAAAGACATACCAAAAAGTGCATGATTATTTGCGGTGAAAAGATCAGCAACACGTAAGAATATAAGACACCTCACATCCAAGTTTACATATCTATTTCATAATGCAAGTACTACTGCTGCATAATATTATTTAGGCCCCATTTGGTGCCCTTGGAGAACATCAAATTTTGATTTTGACAATCAGATTATACGGGCATAATGACTTTTAATAAATTCATTAAAGGGTATTAATGAAAGTTCAGAATATTTATCAAATGACTGCAGAAGCTATATCTGATAATCACCCTCTAAACAACTTGTCAATTACGCAAGCTTTAAGCAATTATCTGATTATATTTATGGCTTATTACAAGCTGCAACAAACATTACACAACTAGCTTCTTTTAAGTTACAAGATATAATGTGGTACTAAAGAACGCTTCAATTTTATGGGGGTGTTCATCAATACTGTTTTAAAGACGTGCCCAAACAATTTATTAAAGTCTTATAGATTTTACATTTTCATATACATGTTTATTATATTTTCAACAATGAATACAACACCCCACATTCTTTGCAGGGCAGGTAGGTTTCTTAAAATAAGAAGTACATAACTTATCACGACATCCAGGCTGCATATCCCCAAAAATCAAACCTTCAAACGTCTACTCAAAGTGAGAATGAACAAAGGCCAAAATACTTATTTTTTTTATTTTTTATTTTTTGACAAGTGTGGAGTGCCTTGTTGTAAAATTTTCAGGATGCTCAGGATTAAAGATTACATAGATCTGCAAGTGAATTCCATCATATGATGTTCAAATGTATTAGTATAGCAGAAATTTTCAGAACTCCAACTTAACCAGCAGTAAATTGCTAAGGCACAACCCCTTTTGGTGGTTTTAACAAAACGACATTCAAATGTAAATTATTATACATTTTAGGTAGTTCCAGTAACAAAACCTAAAATTTTCAAACATGACTCAAAAATGAGCAATGATCATATCACTTTTTTAACTAAAAAATACGACATTCAAATGTAAATTATTATGTATTTTAGGTAGTTCTAGTAACAAACCTAAAATATTCAAACATGATTCAAATTGAACAATGATCAGACAGTTGATTGGGTCGATGAAATTCATAAAATAAAAAGTGCAATCTCCCACCATTGAATTAGCTTTTACTATGTTATACAGTGGGAAGGGCTGGGAGATGATGCAGAGAGAGAGAGGGACAGAGTCCAAGGAATTTAACATAATTAACGATTTAATATTATCATGAGAACAGTTTCCATGTCAAACACATGATGATCACGATGTGGCATCTTCCGCATGCTTGGTTTATTTCCATCCTAGAATGTGCTAATAGAGACTCTTAAGGTCACTACTACTGGCATCCAGAGTATATCAGGACGAAAATTGACTGGCTAAAAAATAGCACTTTGTTGGATGAACAATCCACAACCAGAAAGAGCAAAGCTGTACAGTAGGACTAGGATTTAAAATAGAATGAAAACATAAACCATTTGGCACAAAAATGTATAGAACAGAATATTTTTTTGTTGACGAGTGTCAAATAAAAATATAATAATTCTTAAGTGCATAGTACCCAAAATAAACAAAACACCTGATATGATACACTAGTTTCTCACTTCTCAGTTCTAATAATAACTTATTTTCCAAACACAAGATAGAAAGTGCAATAAAGTATACACTATATTTACTTTATTTCTTTTTAAAGAATTCCTACACAAGAAGAAACTAGGCTGTAATGCTGATTCTCACATCACAATTTAATCAGATCGAACCTTAATCTATGAATCCATAATCCAAAAAAACATGAATTGGAAAACCCAAATAATTTCTCATTATAAAATAACAGGAGCAAAACATAAAATCCAAATCACAATAGAATCCCAAAAACCATACCGTCCAATTATGGGTCTTGGCTAATCGCCTAGCAAGTGCATGTAAGCAGTATGAAACATCAGCTCGAGGCCGAATTGCGGATGTGGAAATCAAAATTTCTGCAAGAACCGCACAAAATATCAAAAACCCAAAATTAGAAAAACCGATAAAGAAGTATAAAAACAATCGGATCTGCAAATAGAAAAATATCTCACTTCTGAGGTGTCGTTCTTTGGGTGGGCACTCAACATGATTCGTAGCTTTAACGATCGCAACATCCACATCCTAATTATAGACACCCAAAATCAAATTGAATCAGTAAAAAATACCCCAAGACAAGAATAAGACATAAATTACATAAACATAGAAAAAATAGAGACCTTGAAATCGCTATTAACATGGGCAAGGCCGACTTTGGTCTGGTCTTTGAGAGCGCCATAGGCCTTTCTCCAAGTTTGAAGAGTGCCCATCTCTCTCTTTGTCCTATTTTCTCTCTCAAAAGACCGTTGCCGCTGAGATCGCGCTCTTGACTTTCTCTCTCTACACAAACCTTTATCTGTCTCTGGTCTCTCTCTCCCTGAACTGAAATACAAGTGCAGAAAATGGCTTTTTTTTTGGGTGCGCGCAGAAATGGGTTGTTACAATTCGTCCCTCTTCTTCTTTGATGAGTTGTGAATGAGAAAGAAAGGATTTTCTCCGATCTGGCTGGCTGGCTTTTGGCGGCCCCTCCCCTCGTTTGGTATTTGTTATTTGGTTTTTCTCCATTATAATATGCTCCCCATATATGTTTTGCTTTATTTTTATATTTAGTCAAACATATATTCCATAAATTAGGTTCTAAAATAAGATTAAATATTATTATATTCGTTCAAATTTATTTGTCTTAATTTTTTTAAAAATTTAAAATTTATTATTTCTTTTTTTATTTTTAAACAAAAAACTTTATTTTTTTCGATACTAAACCCATTTAATTTTATAGAAAAATTTTATTGAAAATTACATGACATTTATTGAAAAAAAATAACACTATAAAATTTGATATTGGAAGCACACTTAAAAAAGAATCTTTACAACTTTATAACATGTGGTGGACTATTAAATTAACATTTTACATTATATGTTCTACTTGTAATTTTACACAAATAAAAAATTGCCATATTTTATTAAATAAAAAACGAGATTAACATATTTCATAATCTTGATATTCGTTATTGTAAAATTGTGAAATAATTTTACAATAAAGAATAACAAGATTATATATATATATATATATATATATATATATATATATATATATATATATATATAAAGCTAATTAGCCAGCCATGAGCTGATGATGCCATATTCACACTGTCTTCCTTTTGCCCACATTCAGATGGATGGGATGGCACATCCAAATGTCTAGATGTAATTTCCAACATTTGTTGGGATGTATACTACCAAAAACAAGTTAAAACATAAACACAAATATTAAGACGCCAACATCTCCAAAACATAAAATAAATTGACAGCAGTATATTGAAGGAAATCTGACTGTGTTCGATAAAATTGAATAATTAAGATTTGAATAATATATTTTAATAAATTAAATTATTTAAATAAAATAATATTTAAATTTAAAAAATTATTTAATAATTAAAAAATATAAAACATCTTAATGACACTATTTTACCATTTTAACCCTCAAAGTTATTTAAAAAATTTATTTGAATGATTTTAAAATTTGAAAGAGAATAAGTACAATATTTATTGAGACTATTTTTGTCCATAAATTTTAAATAAATTATCAAGAGATAAATCTTAATAGTTAAGATTTGAGTTTCTGTTTTAACGATTACGAGACATTAAGAGACAAAAAAAAAGTTACCAAACAAAATTTATCTCTGACCGAATCAAAGAGAACTAAATTAAAAGGCATACATACACAAACAAACACCACCTTAGCATATTAGTATATTTCTACTCTTAGGTTACAATATTCGAGTGAGTTTGAGAGTGGCTCCATGCCCACCAAAACAATTGTCCTCATCAACCATCATAAAACCCAAGGGAATTTATACATGACCCTCAAGTCATAAGTCTAATATGAGCTTATTCCCTTTGTAATTATAATTTTAAAATATTAATAATAAAGTAGGCAACCCGCTCTAGCAAGAAATTGTAATTTGTACAAACTTCACATTATAATAGTCAAAGAGGATAGCTAGATTCAACTTTATATGCACTTGCAAACAAGTCATAAAATTCAAAATTTTGACCAAACTGCAAGAGTTATGAATTGGCCAAAATCAACGGCATAATGGTGCAACCCTGATTAGATTAGATCAAACTGAAACTGAAATTTGATATTTTGACCAAACAGCAAGAAATATGAATTGGCCAAAATCATCGTCATAATGTTGCAACCCTCATTAACCCCACTGGGAGGTTAACATCCCTCGGATCTTTCTAACATCCCAGCTGTTGATGAAGCTGGTGGAATTTTGTAGTTATCGTTTTTGTTTTCTCGTCCAAAAAAAAGGGCACTGCAAGATCAAGTCATGTATACCATCACTAGTGTCCAAGAAAAATTGCGGTGCTAGTCTCAAATTTAAAGCTCAGATTAATTCTACAAAGGTTTATCATCATGATCAACTTAAATTTCAAGGGGCTCCAATTCTGCAGTGCAGTCATACTTAATGTCTACAAAAGCACGAAAAATAAGGAAATAGTATGCCTGAATTTGGATTTTATATCAAGATTATAACTTGCAATATAATGATCAGAAACTACATAGGCAGTTTATTGGAGGTTTAAAGAAGTAGATAGGTATATTGATCTGTACTGATAATTTGCTGAAGTTGGATGGCATGTCTATTAGTGCACAGTGCAGCCATGAAATCACAGTTATGGTAAGATCAGAGCATTCACTTGAATTTTGATGCATTTCTTGGTTTTACATAATCAAGTCATCAAGAAATGGAGTGTCGAATGGTAGCTTTATGAGCCCAGAAGCTACTAGGAATGATAACATCCACATTGGTAGAATCAATAGGAATACGCCCTTTAAAATCTGTTTCCCTACAAAGTAAAGTAGCAATATGAATAACATGAGGTACATCACAACCAAAAACAAGTTAACAACCAGTTCTCAATCCGAACGCTTGACTTTGAGAAAAGTAGACAGGACCAAATAACTAAGAACCCATTACTTAGGACATTTAATTACTGAATAATAACATGTTTGAAGAATAAAATGCTTGAACATACGCCTTTCTGTATTTAAAAGTGATGTAAACTAAATAAGACGATCAATATTAGCCAATGGGAAGTATGACATTACTTTTCCAGCAAAACTGTCTTTAGTTTGTATAGTTATAGAGAAATGTGGTATACATGTTTTCTCTTGGCAATGAACATAGAATAAACTCGGACTTTTAGAACGCTACAGTGTACGCATTATGCATGTTTTAAGAGGAAAGAGAGTGACAGGGAACGGGAGCAGAGAGAGAAATAGAGGCAGACTGACTTCCAGATGGAAAACAAAGGAATCCAAAATTCATAGATGACCTGAATTACCGCTAAAAGATGTTCACCCTATTTATACATAATAAATGAGATTCATAACCCACGAGTTGACCAACAAAATGAACTTTAACAATCTCTTTCCTTCTCTCTTTTTTTTTTTTGAGAATTGTTATTTCCACTAGTAAAAATTGATATTTCCACAAGGTCTCTCACACATAAGTGTGGGACCCATTTACTACTAGAGAGGGATCTTGTGGAAATATCAATTCCCTTTTTTTAAGTTCTTTTTTTTTTCAAGGGGACATAATGCTATAAGATACATTGCATTGTCATTTTTCTCATTCAGGAAGACCTTTTGTAGTTTTGTGCTTCTTCGCATTGTCTGTTTTCCTGTTCAAGGTTATGTACCATGTCCAACCAGATGGGAATGCATGCAGTAGACAGATAGTGACCAGAATGTAGAGTTCAAAGTGAGAAGCACGACAAAGTTATTAATGGGATAAACTTGTTTTTTAGGAGTACCTACAGACCATGAGGTTTTGATAATCAGTATTCATCTTCTTTCCTTTGTGTTCCCTTTATTCTATAAAGTTAAAATAAAAGCTTACTTGAGCAGAGATTTCAATACTCAAGTCACATACCAGTGACAAGAAATCAAAAATGTCTTGAATCATATACATATAACCTAAAATATCTGGGTACAAATAGCCCCTAGGAAGCCCTAATTGAAGCTGCACAGCTAACTATCAACTTCAAAAGTATCATTAAGCAAATGGCCACAGCTAAGTACAATGTATTCAATTTTGAAATTCTCAAAGCTAAATTAACCAGTTAAGAAGATACAATATAGCAATTTCATGCTACTAAACACATACTGAGTAGTATATAATTTGCACTCAATTTGGTCTATTTAATATTTCAAAATCACCAGCAACCAAACAAAAGGGGGTTGAAAAAGAAATACCAGCAGAGCCAGAGGAGGAGGAGCCTTCGGTTCGGTCTAGGATCCACTCGCCAGTCTCACGAAGCTTCTTCTCGACAGACCCTTCACTCTTTCCAATTGAATTCGACAAAATTGAATCAAACAGAGTCTTGCTCTGCTCCGAGCCACTGAAATTAAAATCCCCAACAATCCATAATAATGAAGACCCAATTTCAAACTAACCCGTAAAGATATAGATGAAATAGTCTTGCCTGTCGGTGTCTCTGTCTCGGAAAACGCCGGCACCAATGGCTCGTTCGATTTCCGCAACTGAGGGTTTTGGTTGAGTTGTTGTCGGTGGTGGTGATTGGGTGGTAGTTCTGCTTATCGTGAGCTCTTGGGGTTTACGTTTGGAACGAGGAGGAAGGGGTGGTACTGATACTGAAGTGTTTTTACTACTGTTGTTGTTGTTGGGGGTTAGGACGGAGAAGATAATGGGAGTTTTGGTAATAGCATAGGTTAAGCTAACCATCTTCCTTTCTCTCTCTATCTCTCTGCTACTACGGCTTTAGCATCATCAACACCTAGGAAGTTTTCAACTGTGTATTATTGTTATGCGCCAAAAATATCTTTCTGCGGCTGAACTTGTATTTCCCCAAATAAAATACACCATTTTTTAAATTAAAAGTAAATGTCAAATAAAACTTAAATTGCTTAATTTCATAATAAAATCTCTTTATTTGTGACGCACCACTTCTTTAACTTGAATACTAAAATTTTTATATAGAAGTGAATAAATCCATTTCAAAACAAGAATCTGAAGAAGAAAAAAAATATTCTCAAAAATTGCTAATCCGTGAGAAAATCATATCAACTGGAAACCATAGAAATCCTGACCAACCTCTGATTGTCTGTCTATATGCAATCTTAGTTAACTTCTCAAGAAAAACACGAATAATGCTGAATCATGACATGATCGACAGCCTATAGCACAAACAATTCCACCTGTTATAGGGATTAGATTTACCACAACATCCATCATTTATTATCTAGCTTTAGAGGATTATATGGAGAATGCATATAACACGCATATATATATATAACAAAATACAACTGATTTTAAATTTTCCGTTCACCCTAATAAATCATCTGGATCGTCTAAAGTTTGAAATAAATCCCACCGTCCATTTAGTGCCGGAGGCACGGGACACGGCTAGTATATATATATATATAGGAGAAAGCTGGAACATACCACTATGATATGTCTATGAAGATTGGAGAAAATTTGTGATAAAGAGCCACTATCAAAAATAACAAGAAGATTCTTATGTTCCCTTTCTATATTTCTTCAGGGCCAGAAAAGTTCTAACATTTTTTAGTCTATCTCATCATGTAGGTAATGTCCTCAGCAGATGAAGAGCTCGTGTCCACTGCGGCCTTTGTGAGAATACAATTCTCCTCAATACCGGTACTGCTCCTGCAGCTACAATAGCTGAATGATTCTCACTATCCATGCTTAAATTATATAGAATCGCTATACCTGCTTCAACAGCTTTACCATTCCCTTCTTCAATTAGCTTCACCAATGGAAAGATTCCTCCCTCTTTAGCAACAGCTCTAGAGAAATTAACCACCCCTTCAGAAATTATTTTGTTAAGTTCTACAACAGCAGCTTCTTGGACTTCTGGAAAAAACGAGCTTTGAATTTGCTGTACCAATCTTGGGATTGTCTCGTACAGAGTTACTTCCTTACTGATTGGATTTTCAGAGCCTGGGCTGGGACCTGAGAGAGAGCTGAGTTTAACCAGGCAAGCAGCAACCCACTCTTTGTTGTGTAGAGGGATAGAGGACATGAGGATTTTACGCAGCAGTTTTGTGAAATGAAATGGATTTATGGCTAGGCGGAATTTCTCGGAGTCGAGCAGCCTTGTAAGTAATCGCGCGGCAGCTGATATTGCAAGACCAGCTTCTTCAACTTCTAAGGCATGCAATTCAGGCTGCTGATAGTCTAAATCAGATTCTGTATCTGCCATAATGTAAATTGATGCAGCAGATATTAAATTAGAATGCATAAGCAGGTAAAAGAAAAATATGTGATTTCATCCATATAGCATTTAGAAAAAAAATTTATTAGTCAAATCTAGTATCCAGAGAAACAAGCAACGACAGTTATTCCTATTTCAATTTCCTTTCAGTTAAAATTTCAAGTTTTTCAGCTTCTTGTAACACTTATTTTAAAAGAATGTTTAGTTCCTACTAGTTCTACACAAAAAAAACGGAAGGAACTCGATCCATGAAACCAAATGCTGTCTGAAAATTAATTTGTTCATAGTTAGTTTCATTGATGTGAGATTAAAATAAATAAATTTAAGAAGAAACCCTTAACAGCTGAAATATCACTACAATGTCAATAACCCTTCATATCTCTTGTCATGCCTCCCTCCCCCTCTCCCCTTTCTAGCCACTAGAGTTACTATCAGATTACCAGAGTCCACTTGTTCCTTAAACATCTACTAGACCCAGCATATCTTGAAATTGACTTATTAATCAGATCTTGAAAACTTACTTATAAACTCATTTGGGATGTTGACCTCTTCCGGTTACAAGTTCTCTTTTTGAATCTAAATGACACTGAAAATAAGAGAATGGGAGAAACAGCATGCTTTAACCACTTCAATTGTATAGGAGAGAATAGAGATTACGTACCATTCAAAAAGTTTTGTTGAAAAACGGCATCCAGACCAGATTCAATGTCCGCTGAGATGATCTTGTCCATCAATGACTCATCAACCGCCATAAACTCAAGGATGGAAGCTGCTTTTCTTTGCAAAACTGGGAATGATGTCTTCAGGATCTCAACGAGGCAAGCAAGAAAAGCAGAATCCAATAAATATCCTGCATGGATGGTTTGCAAGCTGTGGAAACAAATTCATGCAATGTTCATTATGAACTTGCACCAAGGAAACATTAACTTGCACACTTGATAAGTCATCTTATGACGACTGAGACTTTGATTAACGCACAAAATGACAAAACCAAAATAAAAGTTGCAAAAGCATGGATGATCTAGTAGTAACTACCAAAATATTTCCATGAGAAGTTTCAAGAAATTTAAAGCCAAATTTCCACACTAATGAAAGATATCCTAATGTATACAGAAGCCAGAGAATATGATAAAGCATTCTAGTAGCATATAAATTGATTGGTTCAATAAACAGGGGACAAAAAAATAAAACTGAAATCATTCAAATGTTATTCCACATCTACTTAATGCCATAACTTAGTGACTAGCACGTCAAACACGTCATGTAGATATAGAACCTCTTGTTTTCCCAAGTTAATATATACAAGAGTATGTAAAATAAGGCTGCAAATGAATGGATCTGCTCATGAACCAAGGCTGAACTCAGGCTCATTGTCGAACTCGTTTGTCGTATTACTTATTAGCCATGTATAATGTCTGCAAGTATATAGAGAAGTCGATTTGTAATAATACAAAACATATCCATGATGTAGCGTTGTTAAACTTTTTGTCACTCTGTCATCTGGTAAACTTTTTATGCCATTCAATGTAATATTATCAAATTTGATGCCTTTTGACGTAATTTTATCAAACATTCACAGAATTGCTTCAAATTTACTAAATTTTGAAGTAGACCATTTAACACATCACATGCGTATTTGAAAATCAACCAACAATACTTCTTTATTGTTAAATTAGTATTTGAAGTTGACCACTGAACATGTCTTCTGTGAACGTTACATTAGCAAATGATACTTTCTTTTATTCTTGCAGACTTAACCCCACCTCCCTATATTCCATACCAAAAATTAACCACCGGTTTCCACCCGTTGAAAGAATTTGTGCACATTATCTAATATAACATCTCCCATCAGTTGCCTTTCTCATTTTTGCTTCACAATGTTTAAATGGTTAACCAATGCTTGCGACAAGTGGTTAATACTGTTTCACCATCAGGCATCAGTCATGTTACAGAAAACATTGTAGGTCTATAATAAAAATCGATACTACCCTGCACATCCAACTCTTGGATCGACGGCCCAATTCCACCCAATTAGCAAGATATAAAAACCAAGTCCAAATTTGATCTTAGGCTCAATTACTAAACTAGTCAAGCTCGAGTAGGGGGTTACCGGAATCAACTACTCAAGAGTCAACTCAACTAAACTTGTTTATGTACCTCTAGGCTCAATTGATATACGAAGTTTCTTAGTATATACTCAAACTCAACTAAGCCCAAGTTCCAAATTAGTCTGGGTATAGTTTAAAGCTTAAGTTAAACATTCTTTTTTGCTGCAATTTATTTTTTCCTGGACCAAGAAGTCTCTGCTTTAGATTTTCAGACCCTTATTTGAGGTTTCGGATAGCTTCTCTTTAGGTATAGTTTTGATGATAGTATATGCTTTAGGGAAAAGGGTCATGCCCCTTTGGCACTGATGATGAATATATCAATAACCTTAAAATTTTTACCAAAAGGGAGATCTACAGATAGTACCAGCGTTTGTGTAGCCTAATAAATATTCTCATTTTCAGAAGGGTAGAAAGTAAAAACAGAAGTAAATTAACCCTATGATACAAACAAACACAATACCTTGAAGATGGTTTAGAAAGAATACTGAAGATAAGAATGTGTTCTAATGTAGCAATAAATATTACACAACCTGGAAGTTGATCTTGAAACTGCCATCTCATCCACAATTTGAGCTGATTCTACATTTCTTTTTGCATCCCATCGACTTTTTGATCCATTAACTGGCCCATCATAAAACTGAAAGGAAAAAAATGGTAGCACATATAATAGAGAACTTAAGACACCATGAAATAAAAATAGCAGTAGCTGACTCACCTTTGATTTCATTTCTTTGCTAGGATCTAAAATCCGAGTAAGAATATTCAAAATCTGCATTGTTCAAAATTTCAATTTTATCATTGCAGTTCAGCAATACATAATAGAATGCATTTGCAAGATAATTTGGGAAAAAAAAATAGTTGCAGTACCATCTCTGTTTCACTTCCAGAGATCTCTGAGACCTTTAGTGAATTAATTAAAGGATACAAAACACCTTCTGCTTCGATTCTCTGGCAAACATCGTTGCTGCACTAAGAAAGATTAAATATTTTGATCTATAATAAGTCAAGAATTCAAGCATGTTATAATAATATTTATTCTTGTCAGAGACTTCCAGAAGTTCAGTTCAGTTTTTTTGTTTTAAAATTATTTTTTATTTTTTTTTAAACTTGCTATAAGCTATTTTCTTGGTCAGCTTGAGCCCTTAAAGCCAAAGGCCACCGTAAAGTTCTTTTTAATTAGACGGGGTCTTTGTCCCAGACACCAAGACAAAGTAATTTCTTATTTAATAATCAACGCAGGCTAATGCAAAGCCACAACCAGCTGCACTTGCCCGGGGCAAGACACACACACACACAAAAAAAAACTCTCACCCCCCCCACCCCATATCTCTCTTTCATGTTTTGACCAGGAAAAAAATGTTTATACTCTCGCTTTGTATGGAAAACTGGTCAATTCAAGTGCTTTTGCTCAGGCCAATAAATACTTCCTTTTTATGAAAGAAAATTTATTCTCTGGAATTTTATTTTATTTTGTAGTTGGGAGGGGGGGGGGGGGAGCTAGTCAGTTATAAGTGTTTCCACTTGGACCAGATAAAGTCCAGTAATTAATTTCTAATACAGTTTTCCTTGTCCAATAAAATATTAACTTACATAACTATTTCAATCAAATAAACAAGCACTTGAAAAAAGTGCATTATAACTAACCTCACAGACAACCTCTCCAAAGCATGAATGGCTGCCAATCTAACAGTATCACTATGATGATTCATTAGCTGAACAAGATGCTTTACAGCTCCAGCTTCTTTGAATGAGAACCGCATATGCTCGCTGATAGATGCATCAGCAATAGACTCTGCAGCTCTGGCAATAGCAGACTCATCTTGTAGTCCAAGAATCAGAACCAACCGAGCTATACCATCCATCCATGGCAAAACAGTGAGTCGCCGACTAGAAGAGGATTCACTATCAGATATATTCTGATCTTCCAATTCAATAGCTCCAATACGGGCAAGGAATTGTTGTTGTGTTCTTCCAACAATAGCATTCATCTTTGCTTCCTCTAGGTTGGAATTAGTGTCCTGAACATTTAATCCAAGAAGTAATTCGGAAGCACCAAACCTTGAAGGAACTTTTGAATTTTGTTCTATCTCTGTACCATCAGGCAAAGAAGGCCATGAATGCAAAGCTGGTCTGAAGGACTTATAGGCAGCTGTACCAATCAGAGGAACTAGAACTAAACCTTCCTCCATGACTAGTATTCTGTAGTAATCATCTTTAGCAAGTTCAAGCAATACATTTTTTGCTTCTTTTCTAATTACCTTAGATCCTTCATCAGTCTTGAGGAGCTTCGCCTGCACCCATTATCCAAGGTAAATCTGATGTTGTAGCATCAAAATGCGTAAGCTTCACATTTACCTGAGGCTGTTAAGATCTAGTCCTGGAGGTTGAATAATATGCAATAGTTCCATGGCATTGTAGAAAATAAAACATGCATTGACAAGCGCCGCAACACAAGTAATATACGAAAAAGTTCACAACAAACAATGTAAGATGAAAACATTCAGGCAGTGAAGGAGATTGTAATGGGTTTGATGCACCACAGAAGAGGACTCGTGTATATTACACAAGTAGATGCAAGTCTAAATCACTGGTAAGTAGGGTTTTTAGTGCTGTCTTGTTAATTCTGCTATTTTCCTTCCCATCTGTAGGCTGCCTTTTGTAAGCTGTTTCGTTTTCTGGAGGGTTACATATCCCCCTCAGGCGGGTTTTAATAAATGTACTTGTCAAAAATAATACTCCATAAACAAGGCTCTACTATAGGGAATATTAGTGGTCTAAGTAATTTCTAGATTATATTTATTCTTTAAAAGAAAATTTTATTTAAAAGATTTGGTATAAGGCTCACCAGTTTTGAGATTACACCTGCTTCAACCATAATCTTGTGATTAGAGTGGCTTAACGCCAAATTAGCCAAAACCCCTCCAGCTGCCTCCACCACTTTTATGTCCTCATCCTCTAAAAACTTAATAAGTAAAGGCAGGAGATCAGAATTTGCAATTTTTAATCGAAGCTTCTCATCAACAGATAAGTTCCATAATGTACATATACTTTGTTCCTTCACCTGCATAAACAAATTCAAGGTTCATTTAAAGTTTATGCATCGAAGTATCATGTATAGATGAAAACTGAGATAACATAGCTCTTCCGTACATCTGAAGCCAAGGAAGAACGTCTGAGCAGACCAGATATCTCTTCTATCGCCCCACTTTCTGCTATGGAGTCTCTATAAGCATTAACTGAGGATACCATTCTTAAAAGACCTGCAGCTGCTTCACACGTAGCAGTAGACTCTGATTTTAGAAGGTTTACAATGAGATTAATGGAGCCATGGAAACGCATGATGGCATCAATATACTGCTTTCCTCCTAGTGAATATTTCCAAAGGGCAACAACAGCCTGTTCTCTGTCTAAGGGATCGTTGTCCAACCCAAGCATACGAACAAACAAGGAGATGTAGCTATCACCAGAGTTAGATGGGCCACTCGTTAGTGTCTCAATATCCTGTAATAAATGTGAGAAGATGCTCACTTGATTACTTGTCTATATCACAAACAGAAACACAGCAGTCAAGCTTGAAGAAATATATTTATGAATGCAAGTCAATTAGATATATAAAGACATAGGCATCACTTACTGATTTCATGAACTATTTAAATATTTGAAAAGATAGCTAAAAAAAATCAACATATCATGACAACTAAAAGCAAGAAGTAAAATCCCCTTAGCAATTTGGGCGTAACTTATAATGGATGAATGATCTGTATTGTCACCAACTGACCATAGCTTATGAGTTATGGGTGGATAGTTAATTTTGAGTTGTCATGAAATACTGTAGTGGTCAAATTAAATTCAACAGTTGCATTTTTATTTTATTATGAACGAAAGTGTATTTTTTTATGGAACTGTTTTAGTGTCATATATTAAATATTTAAGGTTTCCCAAGCGTTTCTTATCCTTAATTTTGGAAAATGAAGTTTTAGCGTTGGCGAATCATTTCATACTCATTTCTTGTTTCTGTGCTACTGCGATAATAATCCTCTTCATTTTAGAAACTTAATACTTTCTTTTCCTTTCATATGGTTAAGCAAGATCAATAGAAAGCTACTTTCTTTTTCCCTAAACTCTCAAACAGGGATAAGGAAATCACCATCAGTTCCATTTTTTATTTCTATCCTCAGTTAACATTTCTCTTCTTTTTCTTTTTCCCCATACCACCTCCCCCCCCCCCCAACCAAAAAAAAAAGAGCATCAGTGTACAATGGCTCCTGCTATAGAGAACTTATGTACATGATGTGGACATTTTAGTTCCATTATCTTTTGTTGCATTATGAAACAACCAAAAACATCATTATGATGTTCTTGCACATCAATATTGGTGTTTCTAAAAGGGATTCTTGAAATAAAATACCAAAGTAGCTATCCAAACACGTATTTCATAGAAAAACTAAAAACAAGTTTAACAACAGTTTCCAGCCAGGCCCCTACTTTTCCTACTATCATCAAATAAGTAAAAATTAAAAATATAATCTGACTCTAGAGAATGGGTATCTCAATTAATTAAGAAAGGAAAAATGGTGCTTCATATTTCACAAGAGAACAGACCATGCAACACATATCATCAAACTCCTAACAGTTGATAAAAATAATTTCAACTTGGTACCTCTTATCTTGTGAAAGTGTAACCTTTTCAACATCTTTGTCATCTTTAATAAAAGAAATCAAAGTTTACAAGCACTAATTCAAATAAACTCCAATAACTCAAAAAGGAAATCCTTTCACACATGCTTCCATATATCACTTAAGGCATAAATAAACATTCTTAAAATAAAATGAGGGGAGTTCAGAGCTTACAGACGGAATAGATTGTTGTGGGTTAGCATCAACTGTACCCCCACCATCACTGCAGACCCTGGTGAGGATTTTACGGTTAGAGCATAATTTGGGGTTAATTTTAATAGGACGATTATAATGGGTGGCTAAAAATAAAGAAGCACTTGGCCTGGTGGTGGTTCTTGAGGGTTTTCTAACTGTAAAAGCATCATGATGAGCCTGCAAATTTTGGTTTGGAAGATTAAAAAGCTTGAATTTGAAGTGGGTAGGAAGTGTTAAGGCCATATATATATATATATATAAATATATATTGACCCGATGAATCAAAGATATTGATGGGAAAATAACAGAGTAGAGATTTTCTTATTTGTGCTATGTTTAGGGGAACGGACTAAATCGTATCGGCTATAATTTCATCGTTTCAAGTGGGCGGAGAAATGGACTCATACTGTCTTTAAGAAAAAACACCTCAAGAAAAGAAATAGGAGTAATTTTTCTTGCGTCTTTTTCCTTTATCTTTACTTCTTCTTTTTTACAGTATACTAGTATCATGGGTAATTTACTATATTTTCATTGCTTTCTCCGGTTCAAAAAAGACCATCCTTTCAAATTTGATCATTTAATTATTAAAAACCAATGTATAGAAGAAAATGAATTATTTAGGAAAAAACAGATGGAATAGAGAGCAAATTAATTACCGACTCATTTTACTTTTGTCTTTTTATTTTCAAAAGGAAGAGCTTTTTATTTTGTCATTGAAATTTGTACAAGTCAGTCTTTGACAAACAATTTTAAATGATTTTCTCACAGTACTAAATGTTAAAAATCTAAAACAGATAAAAGATTTAGTCTAAATATGTTTTAAAAAGTCACTAAAGAAATGGTAAAACTCTCATTATTGCAATCCTATAAACTCACTAGTTGTATAATGCCTTTGAACAACTTTATATTATAATAAAGAATTTTTCCGTTTAAGTACCAAAAAAAAGAGAGTCTTTTTGACCTATGATGCATTTTAATTTAAAAGGTCATCTTAAAACCCTTTCTTGAACCTTTTTGCAAAATATAGCTTTAAGTATGGGAATAAAATAATCTAAAAGAAGTCGAGACAAAAAATCTCAACTCATGAGTGGTCTAGCTTTGAACCTTACTCTTCACAGGGCATGACCACAAGTCCACAAGCTCTTTCATAATTCTAACTATTTAATTATAGTATGGTTTATTTATTTTTTCCCTTCATCGTTAGTTTTCTCTCTCCTCTTGGCATGCATTTTGTACCATGTAAGTTAACTGAAAACAGATAAGGGGAACCATACAAATAGCTCAAAGAATGAGCTGCACCTTGAGCTTCCATTTCCCCAAGGCCTTGCCTCATCTTTCTACTGCTCCTCAGTGCAGAAGTTTTTCTCTCTCGCTTTTATCTCAACAAAAGCAATCCCACAATTCTAAGCCGGACAAGGTATATTTTTTACATATTCATTTTAATTTTTGAAATTCTTACTCTAAATTTATTAAGATTTTCACCATTCTTGCTGATCAATGACAGAAAATTGCAAGCTTCAGTTTAAAGGCCATTGATTGCCTCAGTACTCTTAAAAAATCCAGTTTGGGAATAATTTTGACCACGGTAAGGCGCTAGTGTTCTTCTAGCTATGAACTATTTTGTTTATAGTTGTTGTTGTTGTTGAAGTTGTTTAGGCTAAGTTTTGTGAACCGGTATCCAACAGGTTGCTCAGCCAGCCTTTGGTGTTACTGGTGTAAATAATGAAGAAGATTTCACTTGGGTTTTGATACAATTAGGCATTTCAGCCTTCTTCTACTTTCTTGTGGTGCCGGTCAGCTTAATTTATTTTTTTATCTGTATGTACTATTTGAACAAAACTTTTGTTCTTGAATGTTAAAAGTATTTAGAGATTTAATGGTTGGAATGTTGCAGCCCTTTATAATGAACTGGCTTAGGAAAAGATGGTACAGGAGAAATCTTTTGGAGATGTATTTGCAGTTCATGTTTGTCTTCATGTTCTTTCCAGGGTAAGGCCTTAATTCTTCCTCCTCATATTTCAATTCTCATTTGTTTTTTTTTAATTCGAGTTTTGAAATATATGCATGCACTTACTCTATTAGTGGAGATGGTGAAATGGAAAGAGATAGATATATAAATCGGATGAACCAACTCATACACCTTCTTTTGGGGATAAGAAACTGCAATCTTTCAACCAAAGTAGGGCAAAATAAACAAGAGATATTTCCTACAATATAATTTTCAGCAAAATGAAATGTTATCATATACATATGCTTTTGGAATTCTCCCTATAGTTCTATTTCCTCAAGTCCAAAAAGAATTAAGAAAAAATAACTATGTTTCATTATACAAACCTTTGGCATATCTATGTTTCATGGTTTCCTCTTTCCAATGTTTTTGGACTAATCTCCAATGTGTGTTGTGTAGCCTTCTGCTTTGGGCACCGTTCTTGAACTTCAGAAAGTTCCCCCGAGATCCGTCCATGAAGTATCCTTGGGAAACACCTGAAGATCCCTCCAAAATTAAAAATGCATACCTCAAGTATCCCTGGGCTGCACCAGAAGATTATGATTAAAAATGTACGTTGTCCTTGTATTGTAAAGTACTGCTTCGTAACTTTACACGGAGCCATAAGGCCATTATGTATCATGTGAATGTATTAAGAATGTACAGACTATAGAACCTTTGAACAAAATATCATCCAGAATGGCATCACAGTTGCGTTTGAGAACCATACCAGTCTGCTTTATCATTACTAATAAAGATGCGCTTGTGCAACATTTATCAGGCTCAATAACCAAAAGAAAAGCTTCCACAACATTGATCTATATAAATACTAGGCAGTAATAAAAGAAGTGAGCGACCAACCATCATGATATCCAAATAAAATTAAAATTAAAACCCAAGTATCATGACCAATTATAATGTAGTAATCAAAATCCCTTTCTAACCACATTCATTGCAGTAACACATTTCTTTCCACCTCAGTATTACCTTAGCAGAGATGTTGGAGATGAAAACCTATACTACCTACCTACAGCTAAGGTCTGGATTGACCAAAACAAAGTCAATCCTTTCACAACTCGTACTTCCAACTATTTCTAGTTCCGATTACTCAAGGGCTTATAAAAGTTACACAAAAAGTACCTCATTCTGTTACTACTTCATTAAGGGCAATTTTGATTTCCTTTGCCTGTGCTGGATATCGTATAAAATGAAGTTGCAGGTCTGTGCATCATTGGGCTGCAGATTTGTTATCTAACAGGTTCTTCTTAGAATGATTGCTGGCTGAAAAAAGCAGAAAGTTCCTTCCAATCGAAAGACTCCATGCTTGGGGACATAACAGCAGTACCCACACCAAGGGCAATGACAACGAAGGCCAAACCTTTCAAGCACCCGTGCCCACGTGACAGCCTTCCCAACAACCACTTACAGTACTTGTCCGCATCCTTGAAGAGTGCTTGATGAGCCACTTCTGCTCTATCAGCTAATGCTTTCTCATTCTGCGGGCAAAATATAGCAACACATTAAATAATAGGATAAACTGGACCACTTTCGGGGTATTTATTCAAAAAGTAAGCAAAATTCAGCATTTCTTTTAATGATATTGAATTATCGAATGAGCAGAACTGATTGTCAAAATAATTGAAGAGAGGCATTACCTTGTGTCTAAAACTCTTGAGAGTTTCCCCCAGACCTTCAATAGAAGACTGTTTTACAGATAGCTGCCTCCATTCCTCTGTAAGCTTTTTCAAAATAGCAACACTTGCTTCTAGATTATCAAGATAGATATTGTCCTGATCAAAAATAGATTATATCAACAAAAGATGGAGTAAGTTCCAGTGATCTCAACTCTCAAGTAATTCCTTGTGGCTGAAATATGCATAGAGTAAACATAACTCACCCATTGCTTGTAAGAATCAGGGTGTTGAGTCAAACACCAGATAAAGATGTTAATTGCTTCTTTAGATAGTTCAGGGATGCCTACACACAAAGTGCTATAAGTTAAATACTCACATTTTTCTAAAAAAGTAGCCTCCTTGAAGTAAACTGCAGTCATTTTTACTTTACCTTCCCCTGCTGCTTTCACAGCAAACGTCAGCGTCTGCTGTGAAACCTGCTTCATTGCCTTGCTTCCAGGAACTCCGGCAAGGGCTACCTCTTTGAGGGTGGGATATACGGCTTCAAACCTTTCAGTTGCCTGCATAACATACCAGAGTCAAAATATAAGAAAAAGAACACACCAAACAAGTAAACTGAACCCAGACAGATCATTGTGAATAAAAGAATCCTGACAACTCCCACCTTGACTCGAGCTGATGATGCAGGGAAGGTTACTCGCAACAGCAATTCAAGTGCTGAAGGCGGCATCAAGCGATCCCCTTTCCGCACAGCACCATTTACTAAAATCGTACGAGCTTTAGGGGCAGAAAGAATTCTGAAACAAATTAAGAATTCATAAACATTTCATAGCATGAAAACGTATAAGCTATACCAATCAAGGAAGGAGGAATAATAAATTTTCACACCTTTCAACCAACTGCAAAACTAAGTCCCTAGAATGTGGATTAGAGCCTGATTTTCCACCAACTATAGACAAGATGAGACGTGCCCATGAGTACAACCCTACAGCAAGATCTCCTTGAGAGGCCTACACATTTAGAATTTAGTTTTAGCGCATGGATAAAGAAATAACGTCTTCCCTCCAAAAGATCCCTTATCACACTAAGTTTATTGTCATTGGCTCACCTGAGCTATCATCCACACTATCAGTGGAAGCTTATCTTGTCCTTTATACTTTGAATTTTCTTGCAACGTTGGCAATAGACTAATTAGAACATCAGGTTTCCTTCGCAATACCATTGCTAATACTGAAAATATAGCAACCTGCCCATTCAAGAATACAGTAAAATGCACATCATTGATAATTCAAAAAATTATAGTATTACATATTTTTAGATGCAACTAACCATCTTAACTCACAAAGCAATATTTCATGACAAGAAAGCTTTTGGGCAAGGCATATAACGAGGAAGGGCGATACGAAAAAGCTTGCAAGAGCTAGTGAGAGTCTTAAAATGGTTTCCTCTCATAATCCACAACCATTAATAAGAGAATATGGATTTAAAACATAAAAGTTAAAACTGAAAGTAGTATTCCGGACTTCTGCTATCCTAACTGTATATACAAAAAGGACTCTGGATTTCTGTAACGAAGCACTTCCCAATCCAAAAAGTAAAAGAAGCAGAACTTCAACAGCTTAAACTGTGAAAAAAAAGAGTGGATTGGGCTTTCTGTTGGGGGATAATTCTCTGATTCTAATATAAGAAAATTTTGCAGCATGGAGGCTCACATGTGATGACAGATTGACCGGGTCAGAATTTTTCGTCAATTTATCGACTCGAGTGTCAAGTGTTCAACAAATAATTTCAAGTAATTGGGCTAAACATTATTCAAGGGAAGTTTATTATTCATGTGGGTTGATTTGTTAATTCATTAACTATCATGTGGGCCACGACTTTTCAAGTTATCAGACTTTAACATGTTGGATACTTAGTTGATATGGGATTCATGTATCACATGGGCCATGGATATCAAGGCAATTCAACATATATTACATGCATGCAGCCGTATGGGATTTATTTTGTTTAAAAGTCATCAACTTGGCAATTGTTATTATTTTCTTATGATCACACGCAGCAAGCCAGCAATCCTTATTTCCATTTGTTGAGAACTCGGCTTAATCACGCGGTAAAGGAAATCCGGCGCGGCGAAGGATTTTATTTTATTTGGATTCTTAATTTTAAATTCTATTGTAATTAGGATTTTTTTTTCAAATTGATTTCTATTTCCTTATAGCAATTAGGGTTATAGTTTATAAATTCCTATTAGGATTTGGATTATTTTGAGTAGTATAAATAGATGTCCAAATTATGTAATCAAACACATTATACATTATTTTTCATTATTCAATATATTTGTGAGGTTATTCTCTACTTTTGGTTCTTTGAAGAATTCTTAAGTATTTTCTTAGTTATTTCTTTGATATTTAATTTGACTTATCATACAACAATTTATAGTTGTGTGTGGCGTCTTCTACCGCATCAATCGTCGATTGTACCGAGATTACCGCTTCAATATAAGCGAGGGGTCAAGGTGTCATTGGTGTCCATTCAACGCAGATTTTCGAACGCGAGCAATTGTACCAAGATTACCGTTTACATATAGGCGAGGGGTTAAGGTGTTGCAAGCAATCCATCCTACAACTTTGCTAGAAACGATCGGAACGGCGACCACCTCACGCAAGCGTGCCGTGGAGTCTATCATTTGGTATCAAAGCTAAGTCTTTCTAGCGAGTTACTTATATTTAATTTTCTGTCAAAATATATATTGTAAAAAAAAAGGAAAAAAAAAGGAAAAAAAAAAGAAAGAAAAAAATATATCATATTTTATTTGTGCTAGAAACGATCCGGACGACAACCACCTCACGCAAGCGTGCCGTGGAATCTATCAACATGGTGGTTCTTGTGCAATTTAATAACAATGATATATATAGTAACACTTTACATGTGCCAATAATATAGATAAGATAGCTCAGGGCAATGCAATTTCATCCTCAAACATTAAAGAAGAGCTTCAAAAGCTTACCTGAGATTTTGAAGACGTCTGTTGTGTGCCTTTCTTGGAGCCCTTACCACCACCTTGTTGGCTGGCAATGTCGGCAAGAATGCTGTCTAGGGACCACAATACAAAAGAGCCAAGAGCCTCATTGGATCGTTGATTGATCCAGTCAACCGATGTCTTATAAACGGCTTCTGATATGTGCAAGACCGGATTCTGTTGAGCAAGATCAAATAATTACAATCTTTCATACAGACAAGCTAAGGAACATGAATATCTTTAAAAAATATGAGTGTCGGCCAACTATTTCACATTTAGTAGAGCTTATCCCAATTTTGAACAAACTTCTACACAATAAAAATTCTAAATATATCCATACTAACTAGCTCAGAAGAAGAAGAAAAGAATGGGGGCTCCAACCATCAGATAGGCAATAATAAATTTAATAATGCTATCTTAATTACATCAAAGAGAAAGAAACTCCTAGA
Source organism: Panax notoginseng (assembly GCA_016801055.1). Classification (NCBI taxonomy): domain Eukaryota; kingdom Viridiplantae; phylum Streptophyta; class Magnoliopsida; order Apiales; family Araliaceae; genus Panax; species Panax notoginseng. The sequence goes on from CM029022.1 coordinate 48,794,769, forward strand.
ACTCTTATACAAAGATCAATATTTAAACAACTGATCATCACAGAAATTGTGAAATTAAAATGAAAGATCAACTCACATCTGCTATCTTCCCAACACTGGACTCTGTGAACAACTTCGCCCAAGGAAACTGGGACGCATTTACAGACGAGAATGCGCGGCCAAAATAATCCGCAAATCGCATCAGCTGTATGTCCTGCTGCGATTCATATGATACCTACGATATATATTAACACCAAAAAACTCAATTTTTAGAGGTAATCGAGTCTCAATTTCCCAGATCAAATCAAATTAACAAAATAGAAAACTCACCGATACATCAGCAAGGAATGCGGCTAGATCATCCGCATCGATCTTAGCCGCGGCCTCCGCAATCGTGACTTTCGGTTTCTTCTGTTTCTTCACCTTCGGTTTCTTCTCATCAACGGCTCCTCCATCCTGAGCAACGCCGCCGGCTATATTATCATCGCTGTCATCATCGTCGGAGCGGTGCTTTGAGGATCTGATCGGCTGAGTCTCATCATAAGCAGCAGACATTGCCGCTCTCTGAGCCTCGATTCGCCGACGACGCTCCTCCGATTGCTTCTCCAACGAGGTGAAGACACTATCACCGCCGGGGACAGCGGATCCATTCGAAACGAGCTTGCCGGAATCGGATTGCTTCGCATGAAGCTTTCTCTGCTTCTTGGCGTAAGTTACCTTTTGCCATCCGTGATTGTTGTTTGAATTGGCGGTTTCGGTCTCCTCGATGTGGTTAGATTCAAAGGATAATAGCTTGTCTTCCATTTTGTTGATAAGTAGAGAGAGAATTGAAGGAATTTAGAGAGGAAACTATCTCAATTGCGAACAAATCTGGAAATGAGAGCGACTGGGAGAACACGCGGAACTGATCCAAGACGAAGAGGGAGGACGTCGGACTGAAATTATATACGTGTTGACTTTTGGAAATAGACCTCTTTAATTGACTGAATTACCGAACTGACATGAAATTAAATGGATCCAATTTTCGAGTAAGATAATTTCTTAGATGATTTTTAATCGGGAAATCAACTATTATATAAAATCGTTCATATATCGCTCATGTATTTATGTAAGTGTATGCGAACAATATACGGACAGTTTTATATAATAGTAAATTTATTTATTTTTAACTGAGCTCTTTAGACGGACATAAAAATTAGAAATAAATGTATTTAAATTTTATTTATTTATATTTTTATTTATTATTAGAGTCAAAATATAATAAATAAAATTTAAACACACTCATATCTAATTTTTATATACACATAAAATTTTTGTTTTTAATTATAAAAAAACATACAGAAGAAGGAAGATGGAGCTGTGAATGGTAGTTGGATTGGATTCGCCTAACTTAACAAAAACATGGTTGTCACGTGGCATGGAGGATGCTTTTATTTTTATGAAATATTTCTCTATTAAATTTACTATTTTGTATACCAATATGATATAATCTCCATTTTGTACCAATTAATTAAAATCTATGATAAGAATTAAGTTAATTGTATATATCATAATTAGTAATTTTATCATAGAGGGTAATATTCCACCCAAATTTGTCTATGAAAATAAAGTAATTATTAGTAAAATTACTATTTTTCTCGAGAGAATATGGCAAATATATACACTTCAAATATCTATGAAAATAAGTAACCATTAGTTTTTACATTTTATTGAGAAGGTGGCAAATACCAACTATGCCATCAATTTATTTTCTTAATTATTATGGACTACTGAAGAAGATTGTTCCCAGTCAAGCACACAAGGTAAAAAATGTAATGTATTGCTATAATTTGTATTTATAATTCCAATTAAAGTTGATAATATAAGTTTATTTCTATATTTAACCTGTTTCCATGGGCTGTAGATTGTGACACGAGGCCAAACAAAGACAACCGATTTGATAACGGGATTACTCAAAATTACAAAAATAATCGATAATGTCTAGTTAAAACTATAATTCTAAGATCACTCAAAAAACAAATTTAAAAATGCAATCAAATTGAATTGTCGATACTTTTCAAAAAATATATAACTTAATTGTCAATATATGCTATAATATAATTGTAAATAATATAATTATCATACCTTAGGGAGTGTTTGTTTAAGGCTCAATGGCCGAATGACTGGATGGTTGAATCGATCAGTGCGTTTGTTTTGGTCTGAATGGCTGAATCGGTAAGATGGACGAGCTGAATGGTTAAGTCAGATTTTTTTAGCTAAATGAGCAGCTGAATGAAGTAAAAAAAATAAAAAAAATAAAAAAAATTATTAACTATTATATTAAGTAATATTTAATAAATTTACAACAATTTTAAATTTTTTTAGAGGAATAAAATTATAAAGTTTTGTCATTCAGATATTTCAGACATATCAATTATCAAATAATTTTTTTTATTCAGATTCAACTCATTTAAATTCAAATTCAGCTCATTCAAATTCAGATTCAAATTATTTTTATAAAACAAACCCTTAGTTGCAAATATTTACTTGTAACCATCTTTAATTAATTATTAATAATGAGTATCATAATTTCACCAAACAAGCCAGTATCCTAAATTCTTAGTTTTTTTTTCATCGTAATGGGTAATGGACTAAACGATTGGCCAGATTATTTCATAACAGACCTAAAAAACCATATAGGTCTAGAAAGTCCACACCTTCCCTATCAGCAACAAGACACTACAGCAGAATAGCACTTCATATTATTTTTCTTTTCTCTCCGCCGGTAACGCCATCGGTAATCGGAGGTAAGGACAATACGATTGCAGAGATAGAAAGAGTTTAGCTGTAGAGGGTAAGTCTCTGTACTCATTCTCGTTGTCTATGTATGTGCGTATTGAGTGAGTATTTTGAAGTGTATGAATATGTTAGTAATGGTGATACTAAATAATGCGCCAACTGTTTGTTATGATGCCCCTGTGAATGCTATAATCCCTTTTAAAGGTTTTGGATTGTTTTTAGTGTTTACCAATGTTATCATGTTATGTACCGTTAAAAGATTAGATTTTGTTTACTATGTACTTGAGTTTTTGCTCACTTAAAGTGTTATTGACTATTGAGATCGAATTAAAGAAGTTTGCTTATTTACGGATATTTACTCTTTTATTAATTCAAAATTGCCTGCACACATTCTTGTTATAGGTTTTACCATTTCATTATTCAAGCTTCTCTTTATTCATTATTGATTTTTAATGACAACTCCTACACTTTGGTCTTTTTTCTTCAATTCATTCTTTAAAAAAGAATTACTTTTTCCTTTGTCGTATTCGCTCAACCTACTATACACAAGAGTCCGAATACTCCCAATGCTGAATGCATAATTTCAAGCAAGATATACCTCATGACTAATATTTTTATCTACTAAATCTTAATGTGGGATGCATCTCTTCTCGGGTGAATGAAAATGTTGAGACCTTGTATAGTGTTGAACCTAACCTAAATAGATCCTGCATCGGAGCTGATGATGTCAAGTTCTCTTTGAGATGATGACATATATTCTTGATTTTGAAAGAAGTGATCATAATGATCCGCATTGAAACTTGCTAAAAAGACGCACATGTTGTTTGGTGTTCTAGAGGCTTTAGTTAAGTAAGTCGAGTAGTAACTGACTCACTCAAAATACATGGGGTGAAACAAATCGGGTCAAACCTCAAATTCGGAATAAATCTCGGGTCAAATTTCAAATCCGAATCGAATCAAATTCATCTAAATAAGCCCTTAAACCATTAGCATGCTTATATACAGACAATTTTTTCCCTCTTTAGCTATTGTGGGATAATACCGGCTAGCTTCGTGTCCCGACCTCCGGATCTCCCTCTCTCTATTGTGGAATAATACCACTAGCTTTCGTGTCCTCACATCTGGCAACCTGATTGGATGACCCGACCTGAGCTTTCGAGAGTCGGCTCTAATACCATATGAAACAATCCGGGGCCAAATCCCGAGCCCAAACAAATTTCGGATCAAATCTCATATCCAAATCAAATCAAATCCATCTAAATAAGACCTTAAACCACTAACACAATAATATCTTTCTTGTTAGTAAAGTGAATGTATACTATATATATATATATATATATATATATATTAACTTATCTTAAAATTGCAAAATTTAATTTGTTAAGTCTAGTACTTGGTACTATGTCTTTAAGACAATTATACCCTCCGTACGGTGCTCAAAGTTGATAGCACTTGTCTCCCAGAATACAATAACTACGTATACTATAGTAGCACTCCAAATAGTATACTCAACGAACCAAAATAAATGCTCTGATTCTCTCTCTAAAATAAACTCTAACTGACTTATGAAATGAAGAATAGTAGAAGATTAGAATGCTTGAATGTTGGTGAATTGAATGAATTCGAATGGCAGCAACCCCTATCTATTTATAGGAGGGTTAGTGATCCATCAGAAGAGACACAACCCACTGAAAAGGTACAATTAAGCCAAAAAATGACGTAGTTTTTAGCTTTAACAGAAAGGGTGCGTCCGTTCGTGCCAAGAACAATGTAGTTTATGCTTAGCAGAAAAAGGCGCGTCCGTTCAACCAAAAATGACCTAGTTTTGAGGCGTCCGTTCAGACAGATAGCGCTTCCCAAAACGACGTAGTATTAACGCGTCTGTTCGGCAGATAATGCTTCCCAAAACGACACAATATTGATAATAGAACTAAATAAATTTTGTCCAAAAATTTATATACAAAGACTCAGAACCTCGAACCATGAGCCCAAGCACGAGCCAGGCCAGGCCAGGCCGACCAGTCGGTTGGTCGGCGGCGGCGCGCGTGTGGGTTCGAACCAAGTCTTGACTAGGTCCTCTCACTTCCACAAAATTGGGGTGCCCCTTAGGGCCCAAATCCGAGAGAAATTTTTTTGTATATAAACATATTAAATTTTTAGTTCTTAACCGATGTGGACTTAACTTCTCACAACTATTTATTATCATTTCTAATAGTGATCTTTGAGAGTTAATATCTCATTCATTATTCTATAAATTTGAGTTTCCAAATACTTAATTTAATCTATTCATGGAGATTAATATGTGGATTCACTTTAAATAGTTAATAAAATCCACTTTAATTTTGGCTCAAATTTATCTTAGCCCACCACAGACTTATTTAAAAGGTCATAACTTAAGGTACTATTGTTAATAATTTAATTCCTTATATACAGAAAAAAAAATTATCTTATTTTTTGATGTGGGACTGGGGTGTTACAGTAGGTGTTGCACCATTGGAACCGTTCAACAAAATAAGCATGCCAAAAGCCCAAAGGTTTATTCTAGTGATGTTGGTGAAAGTCAAAAGTACACGCACTCTGCTGCACAACTGAGGGAGTTTTGCCGGAATGTGCTGATAACAGGAATCATAACATTTCATCTCTTGTCACTATTAAGCCTGAAACATTACCCTTCCAAGATTGTTGAATTGTAAAACCTGACTTTCCGGTCTAAAGATACTAGCTTTCCTATGGTGGATTAGTGGTTCTAAGTTCTTCTATTCGATCAGACTTTCCAATAACCTAAGAAGGTATTTGTATCAGAAGGACTCTTTTTGTGGAATGAAGGGAATATGTCAGATGTCAGAGTATGTCAAGATTACCTAGTACAATATTGTTTTTTCTAAAATTATTATATATTCATATCAAAGTAACTCGGATCAAACTTAAATTGAACTCTTTTTGTAGAATGGAGGAAGTATATAATAGCATATATCAAACCCTTGCACTGCTTTACTTTGCCCGTCACATACTCGATCTAGAAGGACCTTTAGTTTGGTTTATACTGTAAGATTCATCATAATGCCACAAAAGCCCGTCACCTTCTCTCGCTTTGTTCATTCGATGGCCCTTGCTCTATTTCCCAGGCCAATAGCCAGATTCGTAACTCCAAAACTTGTAGTAAAATATCTCCCACCACTTCAGGTAACTATAAAGCAATAAATTATTCTACAAGTGATGTGTACCCTTCTACCTAAAGTATTTTCTGTTTATATTTTGGTACGGTCTTACTCAGTCAGACTAACTGCTACTGTTGTTTGGTTTCTTTGATATCAATCCTAAAGAGATTCTATTTACAAAATGCTTTCTAGGTAAGGAGTTTGTACATGTTGCCATGGATGATGAGAGTAAACTGCCTAAATCTTTTGATGATGAAAAAATCCAAGTAAGCTAATTATTAAAAAGCTATAATCACAAATGACCCATTGAGATTCAATTTTTGTATCATAGTTGTTTCAGTCGCTCAGATTTATTCCACGACCTACTTGGGATTTATAATCACAATCCCGAACATTTTCTTTTCATTTTTCCCCGCCTTGGGGCTTAAAATGATGTTCACTTGTATACTTGTATATCAGTAGTATTCTCCTTTTTGAAGCTCTTTTCAAGCCCCTAGAAAACACGGCCTCTTCTTCTTTATTTATCTGCTATTTTCTTGTTATGAATTTCAGAAGATGTTTACTTGAGTATTTATATAAATCATTTAAATAACTGGTCCATGACCTATGGTAGAAGCTCTAAAACGTCAGGAAGGAGTATTAATGTGGAAACTTTGAAATTCCCAGTAATAAATGGTCCATGGCATACTGTACGCTAGAAATAAGTAGGGAGTAGTAGTACAGGGTCCAAAATCACATGAACGAATAGGCATGGCATGTGAGGGGGGTCGGGAACCAAACAAGAGCCCACCAACCTCTTCTTATAGAGGGCAGATAAGGACCCAAAAGAAACGAGGAGGAGGCAACTTGTTGTTACCATTCTTTTTAGTCTATTTACAGCCTCCAACCTAAAGTAAAGGAGCACAACTGGTTAGACACGACGCACATGGTAAATGGTTACTACTCAATGTCATTTTGCCCCGCCTTGGATCAATCAATATGTACAACACAATATGCTTAGAAATATTTATTTTTTTAGCAGAATATATAAAATGTATTACTATATGAAAATGTAAGATTATCATTTTTTACTTAATAAGGCAAGCTATATTAAAAGTATTTATAGTATATAATAAATCTCAACAGGCGGAAGGAAATGGGAGTAAGTATACCCTTCAAATATGTTGAAAGGCTTTATCTTTTATCAACCTCGCTCTCACTTTCATACACATTTAAGCTCGTCAGTTTTTGGGCGAGAAATTACATGCATGTATGTATGTATAAATTATGTGGGCTAGATAGTAATTTTATTAATTATGGGTGGCTAGACTTATTTTACAAGTACACGTTACAAATCAACTGATATAGATAGGTCACGGAGGGTTGCTTAACTTTTCGGTTAAAACTTAAAGGTAAAAGAAAATTTTATGAACCGATGTGGAAGGTGTGTCCTTACGATAATAAGATGGTTCAGAAAGAGATTTAATTTTAATTGACGCCTAAACTGATCCAATTCAAAAAAATAAAAGAGAGTAATAGATGTAAGTTGTGTCATATTTTGGGGGACAAGTTTGTTAATTGTGGAATGCTAATTTTCAAAGCTAAATTAGTTGTACTTACATATAGTTGTTGGTTATAACTTGGTCAAATATCGTTCCAACCGGAACATATTTGGAATCTTAAAATATGTCTTTTCTTCTATTCTTTTATATAAAAATATTAGTTATAAATTCAATAAAAATTTTGTCTACAACAGAGTACTTATGTCTCTTAATATATGTCGTTTTAGATGATTTTATATAATTTAGGAGAATTAACTACTCCCTCTGTTCCTTAATATAGGTCGTTTTAGAGTTGTGCACAAGTATTAAGGAAATGATTATTTGTCTATATTGTCTTTATATTGGAAGAAGATAGTATTATTTATTAGACAAAAAATAGTGAGAGAACCAAAGTTACATTTATTACTTGGGGTAATATTAGAAACTAAGCAACTAATGCTTACTTGAAATTCCCAAACGACTTATATTTAGGAATAAAATTATTTCTCTAAAACGACTTATATTAAGGAACGGAGGGAGTATAATTTTTTTAAAATTACTCTCATGAGAAAATGTTAGAGATGTGAGAGAGTGAAATAAGTATGGTAATTATGAAAATTAAATAATATTATAGACTATTAATATTATATAATTATTCTCTTAATTTTTTATAAATAATTCTAAAATAATATATATTAAGGGAGGGAGGGAGGGAGGGAGAGTAGAATTTTATTTCGCATATGATAATCTTGTCTACATTGCTGTGCCGGCATTGTCCTCAGAGAAAATTTATAATATTCTTATAAACATATTAAATTGAATATTTTTTGTTGGTCAAGATTTTGTTAATATGCATAAGATCTAGTCAATTCTATTATAATGCGAATAATAACTAAATAAGGGAAAAAGATGTATTTTGATGTGAACTTCAATGTGTGTAATATATATTATATTATAACCGAATGAAAATACCAAGTCTTCGGGGGAGTAAAATAGACGGCACGGCATGAAGATTATTCATCATTTATTAAAACTTCCCTTGTCACTTATTTTTTACAAAAAAGAAAATCTCAATTTTTTATGATATTAAAATAATATAATATAATAATTTTATTATTATGCCATCTCTAGTACAAGTACTTAATTAACTAATTCATATATGTAGTAGTGTCTCTATCTTAATTTCTCAACTCGAAAGGACTTTGATTGAAATAATAGATAAAAAAATTACTGTATTAAATAAATACATTGAAAAAAATGAGAAAGAAACAAATATGTGTTTAAAATTAAGTACTTAATTTTAATTTGCTATTATTAAACGGCAAATAAAAATAACTTCTTTGTAGAATGAGATGAGAGTTAAAAAGAAACAAGCAGTATATAATTATTTTATAGTTTCACATCTTAATAAGTACAATTATTTTTAAAAAATATAATTCTTTGACGAGTAAAATCTTATTTTAAAGAAAAAATGATTCTCCTTCAAAACTCAAAACTCAAAAGCATCTCCGTTCTACCTGTCATTTGGTCCGTTTTATCCAAAGTGCCACTTAGTTCATGAATTTTTTTTTTTTTAAAAAGTGTCCTTAACATTACAAATATTAACTATGTCTCTCCCGTTAATCGAACTGTCACCTAGATAAATAGATATTAAATCTTCTTTGATAAAAAATAAATAATTAATAAACAAACTAATTATTTATATTTAATTTATAAAAATCATCAACTAACACATGTCATCATTATCATCTCAACACCAACTTCCACCCTAATTTCACAAACAAATCGGACCTCCCTCTTTCCCCAATTCTCTAAAACTTCTTTTCTCCTCCGCTAACCACCACATACAACATCCCATAAAAGAAGCGGTGGCAAGCGTAACATGTGACATTCTCAAAATAGGTATGTATTATCTATTTTGAGTCGTTAAATACATAATACAGAATTTAAATACAAACTTTCTTACAATAAAAATGCAGTTGAGAGTTTTTACACGAATATTGTCTACTAGACAGTATCCAAACTCAATTGGAGTCATCATTACAATTATTATCACACTATTTTTATAAAATAGTGAGGACTACTACAGCCACAATCTCGGACCGTCACTCCATTTTTCGACTAGTCCCGGCTACGTTCTCATTTTCTGAAGAGAACAATGAAAGCAAAAGGGCGAGCTCAACTAGCCTAGTAAGAAATATTCTGACTAAGATAATGCAAAATAAATTATTGTTAGCCTTCAACAGTGTTAAACTGATAAAATACAATAAATATCAAGTTTAACTACAGCGGAACAAGCAATCCATTAGAATAGTCAAGTAAAGCATGATATCTACTATCTTCTATGATTTAAAAATTTATCATCAATTTTATCGCTGAAACTCAGCTTAATAAATAATCCACATCACTGAATTATCCATGCACTACGGGCCAAGAATATTTATTCGTATCACATCCACGAATTATCCATGCATTACGGGCCAAAGATATTTGTGTTATCATCAATGGTCATGATCATGCCAACAACTGTCCATCAATGCACTACGGGCCAATGAGAACTTTTAACACATCATTTGTAATATTACATGTCATGATTATACCGAATAATCTTTGGTTATAACCATACCAATCAACAATCTATTTATGCACTACGGGTCAAAGATGTCTTTCATCACAATATAAACATGAGGATGATGACAATGATATAAGAATTCAATTAAATGAGAGCAATGATAAATTTTAAAGATTTATAATTCAATTTATCCAGAATTTAATAATATCCAAATTGTCAACATGATACTGCTTTGTGAAATAAAATTCAAGAATAATATTGTATCAAAAATAATTTGGACCGAATTTTTTTTTAATTTTTATCATGAATAGTACCCCAGTTGAATAATACCCGAGTGAATAGTACCCCGACATGAAAAGATTAAAAATTATCAAGAATACTCAGAATAATATTTCTATAAAAAGATACTAAATAAAACGCAAATTTCAAGAATATTCTACTAATTTCAAGGAGTATAGATGCCATATTTTAACAAAATGAGTGTAGAATTCAGAATCTGAAACGAAATAATATTACTTACATACTACAGAGTCTGGAAGAAAATATTATTTCTTACGAATATTGAACAAAAATAATATCTCTTACCTTAAAAGGAGAGTATTTCTGACTCGTAGGGCGTGGATATTCTTGAAAAAAAATTTAATACTATTTTCTACGCTCAAAGTTTCCTTAAACTCTAAAGAAATACGCTCAATATTATAGAAGAAGAATTTTCTGATTCTGATGTGATTTTTAATTCTAAACTAAGCATCCTATTTATAGGAGAATGAAATGATACTATTTGAATGCACAGTAAGAAAAAAATTACGGACTGCACAGTGACTGTCACGAGAATTCGGTTGAAAATTTTGATTTTACTATGTAAATACTATGCAGATACTATGCAAATACTATGCATAATAAAATATAATATATTCTATTTTTCATAAAAAATAAATAAAACTTATAATAATAATAATAATAATAATAATAATAAAAATAAAAATAAAAATAATACTATAAGACCCTAATTTTTTATAAATGAAATTGAATTTTCTCTATTTATTATTTTGAAATAGTAAGGGTTGATTTGATTAATGTGGTTAGTTATGGGTAAAATGCGCAAATATTTTAAATAAGCAAGTGGTTATAAAATATTCATTGTTGTCGGAGAATATTCATTTGGTCGTGAAATATTCTTGTTGTCGGGGGAATATTCGTACGATGGCGCAGCCTTGTGTGGGACCCATAACGGAAAGCGATTGAATGAAAAAAATGACAAGTATGAGTTTTAATAAATAACGACGTAGTTGTTGCCGTTAACACTGTTGGAATACTCGATGGTTAAAACACAGTAATACGCGGTATTATACCAATTATTGATTCTTACGTAAGAAAGTACTACTCAATAATTGTTACAGTAATTACTGTTCAATATTTTATTTTATTGATTCAATAATTGCTACGTTGATATTTTATATTATTGATGTTTCAATAATTGTCACTGCACAATATTTTCATTATCAGATCAATAAATTATATTATTTTAATAATATTATTAGATAGTATTATTGGTAATGTCTAAAAACTTCTGTCTAAGGAGAGGTTTGGTCACCTAATTGTGCACTAGTAAGGAGAAATCCTTATTGGAAAGCCCCCTCTTTCCTGAAAACGGCCTATTTGTCAGTATTGTGATTCTGTAATATTATTTGTGAATAATTAATTATTGATTTATATGATGAGAAAAATATTTATTTTATGTGTATATAAATTGAGACATTTTTAGAAAAGTGATAATTGTTAAAAATTGATATTTTATCTTTTCTGATAAAATAATTCATTTAAATATATTATTATATTATAATAATATAATAATGGTGATATTTTTACAATGAATGTGTGATATATGAATAAATGAGGAGGAAGAGTATTTTTATTACAATAAATGCTAAAAACATGTTAAACATGTTGGTGGACCCTAATTTTTGACTGATATTTAATTATAGCATGTAAAATCGTTCGTATGTGAATTTCGATCAATTTCTGTTTAGAATTTGAAAAAACTTAAAGTTACAAAGTTGTAGAAAATTGAATTTCTTATGGAATAGACATAAGATTCGAATTTTTCTGATAAAAGGGCTATTTATTATAAATTATTGAAGTTTCGGAATAATTGATTTTTGAAGTTTTAATTTTTTTTTAAGAATAACGTTTTTATTATGTTGGTGGGCCCTACTTGTATTGAAAATGTGTTGAGTTCAGATTTTTCAAAGTGGGCGGAATTTTTTTATAAATATTAATATTTTATTAAATTTTTTACTTTGGTGTTCTAAGTATTTTTCTATAAATAGGGTGCTTAATTTAGAATTAAAAATCACACCAGAATCTGAAGTTTTCTCTCTCTATATTATCGAGCGTATTTTTGTGAGTATTTTGATACTTTGAGTGTTGCTATACGGTGTAAGTTCTTTCAGCGTTATATCTGATATTCCAGCCAGAAGTACTATTCTTTTGAGCTAAGGGATGTTATTTTTTTTATAGATGATATTATTTCTTCCAATATCATTATGCCGAAATATTGATATGAATTTTATTGTGAAATTTTTATTTTTTTGTGTCGGGATTACTATTCACGTATACGTCACTATTTACGAATACAACACTATTCACCGAAAAATAAAATTTTTTCTTCTTTGTCCCATATGTCTATTTTTGTTACTATCTTTGATTGTATCCATATTTTGATCTTTATTCTTGAATTTTACTCCACTATGGTATATTATGGGGTGTTTTTGAATATGGATAAATCGAAGTACGAATTCTTAATATTTATTCTTTTGTCTCACTAGATTCGTTTTTTTTAAAATATTTTCATCATTCTCAGTCTTAAATGATGATATTACTGAATATCTTTGGCCTGTAGTGCAAAGATGAATGATTAATTGATGAATATCTTTGGCCCGTAGTGCAAAGATGAATATGTGTTTAGATGGACATGACCAACTGGTGATACAAATAAATATCTTTGGCCTGTAGTACAAAGATGAATATTTGATTCAAGATGTATATTAATTGATGTTATAAGGATAAAATATTGATGATGAACTTTTAAATTCATAGAAGATAGTAGATTTCATTCTCTACTTAACTTTTCTAATGAATTGTTATTTTCGCTGCGAATATTGATCTGAAAATTGTTGTCAATTATATTCTATCAGATTTTTCCCTGTTGAGGACTAACGATAATTTGTTCTATATTATCTTAGTCATAATATTTTTTACTGGGCTAGTTGAGCTCACCCTTTTCCTTTTTGTTCTATTTTTTTAGGAAGCGATAATATAGCGGGATGTAGTCGGGGTGTGGAGTGATGTTCTAAGGCAGTTGTTATAGTAGTCCTCACTATTTTATAAATAGTGTATCAATAATTGTAATGATTACTTATTTGAGTGTGAATATTGTCTAAAAGACAATATTTATTTTTAAACTCATAATTTATGTGTTGTCGTATTTTGCACGACAATTATATTAATAAAGTTGTAGTTATTTATGTACCATATATTTGACGACTCAGAATGGGTAATGTATATCATTTTGGGAGTGTCACAAATACTCCCTCCCATCCAAGTAACCCATTTCCCCCTACCCGTGAACAAATAATATATATATATATATATAAAATAAAATTGAGATAATTTTTACCGACAGTTTTAAAAAATGGGTAAGTGGGAGTAGGGCTGAGTAAGAAACCAAATTAGAACCGAAATCGCACAAAAAATCGTACAAAACGTACCAATTAAAATCGCACCAACGGTTCCGGCGTATGTGGCGGGTTTAGATGGGTTGAAAAACTAAATTTACGATTTCGGTTTAATTACTAGTCAAAACCGCACGTTTATATTATTAATTTCGGTTTATTTTATTGATTCAATAATTGCTGCGTTGATATTTTATATTATTGTTGTTTCAATAATTGTTGCTGCACATCATCTCCATTATCAGATCAATAATTCATATTATTTGAATAATATTATTAGATAGCATTATTGGCAATGTCTAAAAAGTTCTGTCTAAGGAGATGTTTGGTTATCTAATTGCGCGCCAATAAAGAGAAATCTTTATTGGAAAGCCCCCTCTTTCCTGAGAACGGCCTGGTTGCCAGTACTGTGATTCTGTAATATTATTTGTGAATAATTAATTATTGATTTATATAATGAGAAAAATATTAATTTTATGTGGATATAGATGGAGAAAATTTTCTTAGTGACAATTGTTGAAAAATGATATTTTATCTTTTCTGATAAAATAATTTATTATTATATTTAATAATATAATAATGGTGATAGTTTTACAATGAATGTGGGATATATGAGTATATGAGAAGGAATAGTATTTTTGTTGTATTAAATGATTAACACATATTTTGTGTGTCGGTGGACCCCATTTCTTGACTGAAATTTGATTATAGCTTGTAAAATTATCTGTTTATGGATTTCGGTCAATTTCTGTTTAGAATTTAGAAAAACTTTCTTCTGCAAAGTTGTAGAGAATTGAATTTCCTATAAAAAATCGCGAGATTCGAATTTTCTGATAAAATGGCTATTTTCTATGAATTGTTGAAGTTTCGTAAAATAAAATAATTTTTATTAATTTATGGGTGGGACCCACTTGGTTATCAACATGTGGGCTGCTGAAAATTGGTTCAAAGTTGGCTGGTGGGTAAGAATTTTCAAGAGGCATGCGTAGAAATGTTGAATAATAATAAATATATTTTATTATTTTAGTCTCCTTTGGCGTTCTAGCATTTTCCTATAAATAGGTGCTTAAGTTAGAATTGAAAATTACACCAGAAATAAGTTTTCTTTTTCTCTATATTATCAAACATATTTTTGTGAGTATTTAAATATCTTGAGTGTTGCTCAGCGTTATATCCGATATTCAAGTCAGAAGTACTGCTCTTTTGAGGTAAGGGATTTTAAGGGTTATTATGTTTTTCAGTTCGTAATTCTTCTGACCTTCAGAAAATTTTGAAAAAATTTGAAATGATATTTTGATGAATTTTATTGATTGTGTCCAAAAATGGTAATTTTTGGATGTATAGATTAAGAGTTATGAATTTTACGGGGAAAGACTATTTTAAAAGTAACCGCTTATAACTCCTTGTGGTTAACTCCAAAATTGATGAAATTTTTATTGAAAGTATATCTATATAATATAAATGTACTCTGTAAATTTCGGAATTTTTGGATAAAAGTACAATTTATGATAAATGTCTAAATATTCGGCTGTTTTGGCCATATGAAAAATAGTAAATGAGTTTTAAAAATTCGAAAAAAAATATATGTTCAATATGGGACTATATTATGCTAAATCTCAGAAAAAAAATATTTTTGGAACTGATTTAGTATTTTTTATAAAAATGGTCTAGTTATGAGTAAATGAATTAAATATATTATGTGAAGTAAGAAAATTGAAAAATAGAATTTTATGGCTTGAGAATCCTATATGAGGTATATGCAGATTTTTTATAAGGGTTTTGGTTATTGGTAATGAAATTTTATGAGTTTGGCATTTTGGGATGATTAAATGCATTATTTAGTAAAGTGTAAACAATTAAAATAAATTGTTTATAAGCTTAAGAAATATTATTCTTTCAATATTATTATACCGAAATATTGGTATGGATTTTATTGTGGAATTTTTACCTTTTTTATGTCTAGTTACTATTCATGAGTTACTATTCACGAGTTACTATTCACGACAAAATTAGTTTCTTTTTTTGACCAAATTATAGTTGATTTATAAATATTATTCTTGAGATTAAATCTATATGTTGATTATATTGATTTTATTATCATATATAACATTTTTATAACCCTAATGATAATATTTCTCTTTAACTTGAGTGTAAAGATGGGTAAATTTTTGGTATGATCATGACTATGGATTTCCTTTGGTCAGTAGTGCAAAGTTGAATTATTGACTGGTATGATCATGACAATTGAATTTATAATTGAATATCTTTAGCTTAAGTGCAAAGGTGAATTGATCAAAATGGTTATAATTATTGTTTATATAAATTCTGAAATGATTATATATTTCTTTGAGATATTAATATATTTGGCCTGTAGTGCAAATATGAACTGTTGATAAATATATTTGGCCTGTAGTACAAATATGAACTGTTGTTGAATATCTTTGGCCTGTAGTGCAAAGATGAACTGGTGATGAATATCTTTGGCCCATAGTGCAAAGATGACCTGTGGTTGAATATCTTTGGCCTGTAGTGTAAAGATGAATTGATGATGAATATCTTTGACCCGTAGTGCGAAGATAATATGTTGTTGAATATCTTTGGCCAGTAGTGCAAAGATGAACAGGTGTTGAGATGAACATGACCAACTGGTGATACAAATGAATATCTTTGGCCGTAATGCAAAGATGAAGTTATTAGTATGATTGTGAACAGAAAATATGATTTGGTGTAACCACGATCTTTGATATTTCAGGTAAAGATAGGTGATGAAAATTATCTTCGTCCTGGATGAGAAGAGGAATTTAGAACTGCAATTATGATTATGAGTTATACATGTGATTGTAGACAGGAATTGTTGATTGATGTTACAGGGATAAAACATTGTTGGTGAATTTTTAACATGGAGAAGATAATAGACTTTGTAGTCTATTTGACTCTTCTAATGGATTGCTCGTTCCGCTGCAACTATGGTTGAAATTTTTATCATCTACCATATGTTCTAAATCTCTGATTTAATTCTGTTGAAGGCTATTGATAACTTATTTATCTTTAGTCATGATATTCTTTACTGGGCTAGTTGTGCTCACCCTTCTGTTTCACAATTCCTTTCATGTAATAAGAGTGTAGTTGGGTCGAGCGGGGGTAACAGAGGAATAGAACGGTGGTCATCATTTAGTAGTTATATTTGGTGAATCATCTAGGATGAAGCGAACCCAAC
Organism: Panax notoginseng; assembly: GCA_016801055.1. NCBI lineage: Eukaryota > Viridiplantae > Streptophyta > Magnoliopsida > Apiales > Araliaceae > Panax > Panax notoginseng. Next base: position 48,811,727 of record CM029022.1, read on the forward strand.
GTTAGAAGGGTGTTTTGCCACTATCATACAAGATGTCTAATGACATACAACCTCGTGTCATCATAAGACAGGATTGTGCTCGTCCACTTGCTGAGTATATTTACGAGCACTACCTATATAATCTTGGTGTTTGTTTGAAGTATAATTCTCAATTAGATACAGTGGAGATAATGATAAGTCAAGAGAAGACTCACCATTGGGAAGAATATGATAGTAATCTTTTCATTTTTCTTTGGGGTATATTGGGTCAACCAAGGATAATTCCGTGGCCATATGATATCTATCACAACCTAGAAGCATGGCCTCCCATGTACGAAGGTTTCCTTGAGTACTTCCCAAAGATTTTAATTTCTAAAACAGTTTTTGACTATACCTTTATGTAAGGCATCATTGTGAGGTGTTGTCCACGATTGGGACATGCGTCACATTTGGTATATATTTGTATCCAAACTTACAGCATATGTGTCGTTGTATTTTGCACGACAATTATTGTAATAAAGTTGTAGTTATTTTCTGTACCATGTATTTGGCGACTTAGAATAGGTTGGATGGAATGGACCTGTTTTGGGGTTGTCACAATATTGAATAGTAATTACTGTGACAATTATTCAGTAGTGCCTTCTTACGTAAGGATCAATAATTTAAAAATATTGTGCAATAACGTGTGCTACTGTGCAATAACGCGTATTACTGTATTTTAACCACCGGATATTCCAACAGTATTAACGGTAACAACTACGCCATTATTTATAAAAAAACTCAATTTTGTCGTTATCTTCATCCGACAGTTATTCTGTTATGGGGCCCACACAAGGCTGCGCCGTCGTACGAATATTCCCCGACAGCAAGAATTTTAAATGACCAAACGAATATTCCCCGACAAAATGAATATTTTATAACCACTTGCTTATTTTGAAAAAATTTCATATATCACCCTTAACTTTAACTTTTATCAATTTAACCATTTACTGAATAGTAATTATAAGAAAAATTGAATACTTTTATTTCATAAAATTCGGGGTCTTACATGTGTTAGAGTTTATGCCCTAGAGGCCAATTATTTGATATAATTGCTTAACATTTGATATTATTGTTGATTGAATAAATAAATGATTTTATTATGGTTTTAATTACTGCGTAATATAATTGTTAACATAATAAAATTCCTTAGAATAGTGATACAAATTATATAGTTTCAAGTATGTGACTTGAACATGAGATTATATAATTACAATTAGTATCATTGTTCTTAAATGTCCCTAGTCGAGTATCATTGTTGATGGGACAACAATGATGCATTGAGACTAGTATGTGGATTGACTGATGACCAAATCTCATTGGTCATAAATATATGAGATATTAAGTCAATGCATAGGTACATGTTAGAGAACAATGTACTGGACAGACCCACCATGAGAATTCTATATGGAGCATTATGCGAAGTGTCATTAGCAATTCTTATAGTGACAATGATGTAATGGTCTTCCGACCTGAAACCGCTATATTACTACACGAGAATTTATGTACTTTGATATCATCAAATGTCACCTTTAATCGGGTGGACTATAAAGGTGATTATTGGGTTCATTATGAATCGTGTGAGTAATATGAGTGATCTAGATGGAATTTAACCATCCTATATTTTATAGGTGATATCCATATGCCTCTTAATTGAGTAGGACTATGAAATGCATGGCCATGCTTAAATAGTGATTTGTTTCATATAGTCTACTCATTGATCAAGAAAAACTCAGATTAAATTATGAAGAGTATGACGCATTCCATGACTCGAGTTTAATCTAGGATATTAAGGTTAAAAGGATTAAATTATATTGAAACATTGGTCACGAAAAAGGTTGCATCGAATCATCGATCTTATTATTACTTGGATAGCAGTGATGCATTACTAGATGCCGCTCACTGTTTATAATTTTATAATATGATTTTAAAATTATTGCCAACGTAATAATAACCTATAGGGTCACACACAAAGAACGTAATTAAAAGGAAATTAATTTAAATTGTAAATATTTAAAGATGTCAATGTGATTGATAGAATTTTAAATTACGAATTTAAATTAATAGGATAATTTATATATAGGTATATTAATTAAGTAAGACTTAATTAAGATATATATAAATTCGGATTTTAATAATATGCAGAGTTATCCAGGTTTGCACCTCATTTGGTCGAAAATGAGGAACGAATGACAAGGATGTTTCTGAGAGGTCTAAAACCCGAGATTCGACAATATCTTATCTCTCATAAATTTTCTTTATATTCAGATGTTGTAAACAGGGCTCAATTATTAGAGCGAGATAATGAGTATGTGCAACCGAGGGACCACAACCAGGGTCATACCGGTGGCGGCAGTCATCGAAGCAATGAAAACCAGCAGGGAGGAAAACATTCGGACAAAAGCGGTAACCACTCTGGTGGTAATCGTGGTCGTGATAATAGAAGGAGCGAGTCGGGAGGAGATTTCAAGAAGAGAAGGTACAACAATGATAACGTGAAGACGTCAGCACAAACATCAACTGTTTCTAGGAGAGGAGAACGACCACCGGTCGTATGTTACAAATGTGGGAAAGAGGGACATATCAGCCCAAACTGCCCACAACAATCTAAGGTATGTTATAACTGTAGAAAGGAGGGTCATATAGCTCGAGAGTGTTCTGTAGCAAAACCAAGTTCAGCGGGGATGGTGACTCCAAAAGTTGTCCCGGATAAGTCGAAATCAGCGGTTCCTGGAAGGGCGTTTGTCGTGACTGGCCAAAACGCGAGAAACCCGAACGAGGTGATCACGGGTAAGCTAATCTTGAATTCTTGCGAAGTTTATACTTTACTAGATACCGGTTCTACGCATTCTTTTATCTCTCCTGCTTGTGCTCAACGTTTAAACTTGACTCCGGAGAAATTGGACTTTGACTTGTCTGTTGAAACTCCGTTGGGTGAAACCTTCGTTACATCTACAGTTTATAAATCTTGCATGATCCAAGTTGGCACTATCACATTACCTGTTGATCTTATCTCTTTAAAGATACTTGCTTTTGATGTGATTTTAGGAATTGATTGGTTAACCACTCATCATGCTAAAATTGATTATTTTCGTAAGGTTGTTAGTTTTCATATTCCTAACCAACCTGTTATACGAATTCAAACTACTAAACCACTAAAATCAGTCACTGCCGTATCAAGTCACAAAGCTATTCGTTTATTGAAAAACGGATGTCAAGCTTTCTTAGCCCATGTTATGGATTTGAACAAAAACACGTCAGATTTGAATAATATTTCTGTTGTTAGAGAATTTCCTGACGTATTTCTTGAAGAATTTCTTGGCCTACCTCCAGAGCGTGATATTGAATTTTGTATCATCTTTGAATCCGGTACAAAACCCACTTCTAAAATCTCATATCGAATGGCTCCTATTGAACTTCGGGAGTTAAAAACCTAACTGTAGAAGTTTGTACCCGAGCCTTTATCTGGTGACTTCCTTTGCGGAATGCACTGAAGCCAAACTCTCCGTAGGGGACGCCATATTCGTGCGGTAGTAAACTGATAGGTGTCATTGTGACGTACTATCCAAGATTGGGATATGAGTCACAGTTGAGAGCAACCTAAGTCAGTAATCAAAGTACGTAGCTTTCTAGGCTTAACTGGTTACTATCGGAGATTCGTGGAAGGATTTTCTCGAATCGTTACTCCGTTAACTTAGCTGACTCGGAAAGAAACAAAATTCGTATGGAGTGAGGAATGCGAGAAGAGTTTCCAAGAACTCAAGAGGAGACTCATTTCGGCACCTGTTCTGACAATACCATCTGGTTCGGATGGATTTGTTATCTACAGCGATGCTTCAGGCAAAGGGTTAGGATGTGTTCTCATGCAACATGGGAAAGTCATAGCCTATACCTCACGACAACTTAAAGAATATGAGAGGAATTATCCTACTCATGATTTGGAGTTGGCAGCAGTCGTTTTTGCGTTGAAAATCTGGAGACACTACCTGTATGGGGAGAAAGTGGAGATCTATACAGATCATAAAAGCCTCAAATATTTTTTCACCCAAAAGGAACTCAACATGCGGCAGCGACGTTGGCTCGAGCTGTTGAAAGATTATGATCATACCATCCAATATCATCTTAGAAAAGCAAACGTAGTAGCTGACACATTGAGTAGAAGATCATATGCGGGTACGAGTGCAATGTTGTTAACACAAAGACCCATTTTGTATGACTTGCAAAGGATGGAGATAGAGATGAAGGCTCCAAGTACCCACATGATGATATCAAATATACGAGTAGAACCGACTTTAATCGATAAAGTTAAAGCTGCTCAAGCTACGTACATGAAGCTGATGCGTATGAAGAAGAAAGTGCAAGAAGGTGCTATTCCAGAAGCAAGAATCGATGAAGAAGGAATACTTCGAGTCAACTCCAGACTTTGTGTTCCTAACGATTTTGACTTGAAGCATAGAATAATGATGGAGGCACACAACACACCGTTTGCAATCCATCCTGGGAGTACCAAAATGTATCACGATCTTCGACATACATTTTGGTGGAGCAATATGAAAAGAGAGATCGCGGAGTTTATCTCGAGGTGTTTAACTTGTCAACGTGTAAAGGCGGAGCATCAAGTGCCAAAGGGTCCATTGCAACCACTTGAGATCCCGAAATGGAAGTGGGAACACATTACCATGGATTTCGTTACAGGTCTTCCCAAGGTTTCTCAAGGCATAGATGCGATTTGGGTTATTGTTGATGTTAGAGTTTATGCCCTAGAGGCCAATTATTTGATGTAATTGCTTAACATTTGATATTATTGTTGATTGAATAAATAAATGATTTTATTATGGTTTTAATTACTGCGTAATATAATTGTTAACATAATAAAATTCCTTAGAATAGTGATACAAATTATATAGTTTCAAGTATGTGACTTGAACATGAGATTATATAATTACAATTAGTATCATTGTTCTTAAATGTCCCTAGTCAAGTATCATTATTGATGGGACAACAATGATGCATTGAGACTAGTATGTGGATTGACTGATGACCAAATCTCATTGGTCATAAATATATGAGATATTAAGTCAATGCATAGGTACATGTTAGAGAACAATGTACTGGACAGACCCACCATGAGAATTCTATATGGAGCATTATGCGAAGTGTCATTAGCAATTCTCATAGTGATAATGATGTAATGGTCCTCCGACCTGAAACCGCTATATTACTACACGAGAATTTATGTACTTTGATATCATCAAATGTCACCTTTAATAGGGTGGACTATAAAGGTGATTATTTGGTTCATTATGAATCGTGTGAGTAATATGAGTGATCTAGATGGAATTTAACCATCCTATATTTTATAGGTGATATCCATAGGCCTCTTGATTGAGTAGGACTATGAAATGCATGGCCATGCTCAAATAGTGATTTGTTTCATATAGTCTACTCATTGATCAAGAAAACTCAGATTAAATTATGAAGAGTATGACACAATCCATGACTCGAGTTTAATCTAGGATATTAAGGTTAAAAGGATTAAATTACATTGAAACATTGATCACGAAAAGGTTGCATCGAATCATCGATCTTATTATTACTTGGGTAGCAGTGATGCATTACTAGATGCCGCTCACTGTTTATAATTTTATAATATGATTTTAAAATTATTGCCAACGTAATAATAACCTATAGGGTCACACACAAAGAACGTAATTAAAAGAAAATTAATTTAAATTGTAAATATTTAAAGATGTCAATGTGATTGATAGAATTTTAAATTACGAATTTAAATTAATAGGATAATTTATATATAGGTATATTAATTAAGTAAGACTTAATTAAGATATATATAAATTCGGATTTTAATAATATTAGGTTTTGATTAATTCCTCCTAACTGCTATATATATGATATATATCAGGTACTTTAGGTTTTACGTCAAAACACAAAAAAAAACCCTAGCCGCTCTTAGAGAGAGACTAGAGAAAATAATTCTGAAAATCCTCATCCTTGGTGGCTAGTACCGCAATTCCTTCTTCTGCAGATCGTAGGACGATTCACAGAGCGTTCGTGTGGATACCGTAGAGACGCAGTCGGTTTGTATTGCGTTAGAGATTCGAGGCGCAGAACCGATTTCAGATTCTCGTATTCATATTCGGTATAATCTCTAAACCTCTTAATTAATTGATTTTTCGCATTGATCCTGTTTTAGGGTTTCAGAAATTGTTTTAAAATTTTAATTTCCGCTGTGCGTTTCTGTGCCGAAACCCTACAACATGAACCTTGTTCAGAATCCTGGGAAGCCATTGATAGCGAGTTGCAGGGAAAAGAAGAAAGCTCGAGAGAAAAGAAGAAGGTCAAGAGACGTATGAATTTCAAATTGACAGGTAAAACTGTCAAACTTGGGAAAAATTATCTTTTATACTGACGGTTTCACGGACCATGAAGGCGGCTAATTAAATGCTGATAATGATGTAGAATTTGAGTGGATAGCGTCCGGGTTGGGTCTTTCATTTGGACTTCCGGTTTTCAATTTGCCTTATTATTTTAATTATTTACCGATTGGGCCATGATGGGTTTCAGTTTGGGCCTCTTTCTATCCTATCATTTTAACATCATGGACCGTTTACAATTTTCTATTAAACAGTTTGTTTAATAAAAAACTGGGGGGCAATGTTTGGCCATAATACTTTCACTATTGGGCCAGACCGAATGAGATTCTCCCTTAGACCTTGATATCTTTTACGTTGAACCAGATTGATTGGGCCCTTTTCTTGTGTTACACTTATTGTGTCTTAAAATGCATTGGGCCTATGATTTGGACTGACCCATTGGACCAATAATATCTACTTTTTGGATTTTGACCGGTAATGATGAAAGAATATGACAGTTGACTGTCTCATCTGTAAATCATTAATGTGGATGGGATGATAGTCGGCCGGTGGTAGAGAACAGTGGCCAAAGATAATGGGTAGGTTGCATGCAGTCGGCTGAGATCATCAGAGAGAGGGGGGATTGTGTCAGACAGTAGTGGGTGACACGATAAACCGGGCTTGGGGTATATGGGGCGGGATATGACGACCCCAAAATAGATCCATTCCATCCAACCTATTCTGAGTCGCCAAATACATGGTACAGAAAACAACTATAACTTTATTACAACAATTGTCGTGCAAAATACAACAACACATATGCTGTGAGTTTGGATACAAATATATACCAAATGTGACTCATGTTTCAACCGTGGACATCACCTCACAATGACACCTTACATAAAGGTATAGTCAAAAATTGTTTTAGAAATTAGAATCTTTGGGAAGTGCTCAAGGAAACCTTCGTACATGGGAGGCCATGCATCTAGGTTATGATAGATATCATATGGCCACAGAATTATCCTTGGTTTACCCAATAGACCCCAAAGAAAAATGAGAAGATTACTATCATATTCTTCCCAATGGTGAGTCTTCTCTTGACATATCATTATCTCTACTATCTCTAATTGAGAATTATACTTTAAACAAACATCAAGATTATATAGGTAGTGCTCATATATATACTCAGCAAGTGGATGAGCACATCCCTGTCTTATGATGACACGAGGTTGTATGTCGTTAGACATCTTGTATGATAGTGGCAAACCACCCTTCCAACGTTGGGTACACCTTACCCTATTGGATTCACCAAATATAACTACTAAATGAACTTTTCTATACTGCTTCGGGAGAACATCCACAGCTAGAGACCACCGTTCTATTTCTCCGTTACCCTCGCTCGACCCAGCTACACTCTTATTACCTGAAAGGAATTGTGAAGCAAAAGGGTGAGCACAACTAGCTCAGTAAAGAATATCATGACTAAAGATAATTAAATTATCAATAGCCTTCATCAATAATAAATCAGAGATTTAGAACATATGGTAAATGATAAAAATTTCAACCATAGTTGCAGCGGAACGAGCAATCCATTAGAAGAGTCAAATAGACTATAAAGTCTATTATCTTCTCCATGTTAAAAATCCATCAACAATGTTTTATCCCTGTAACATCAATCAACAGTTCCTTTCCACAATCATATGAATAACTCATAATCATAATTGTAGTTCTAAATTCCTCTTCTCATCCAGGACGAAGATAATTTTCATCACCTATCTTTACCTGAAACATCAAAGATCATGGTTACACCAAATCACATTTCCTGTTCATAATCATACTAATAACTTCATCTTTGCACTACGGCCAAAGATATTCATTTGTATCACCAGTTGGTCATGTTTATCTCAACATCTGTTCATCTTTGCACTACTGGCCAAAGATATTCAACAACATATCATCTTTGCACTACGGCCAAAGATATTCATCAACAATTCATCTTTGCACTACAGGCCAAAGATATTCATCAACAATTCATCTTTGCACTACAGGCCAAACATATTAATATCTCAAAGAAATATATAATCATTTAAGAATTTATATAAACAATAATTATAACCATGTTGATCAATTCACCTTTGCACTTAAGCTAAAGATATTCACTTATAAATTCAATGGTCATGATCATACCAGTCAACAATTCAACTTTGCACTACTGGCCAAAGAGAACCCATAGTCATGATCATACCAGAAATCTACCCATCTTTACACTCAAGTCAAAGAGAAATATCATCATTAGGGTTATAAAAATGTTATATATGATCAACATATAGATTTAATCTCAAGAGTAATATTCATAAATCAACTATAATTTGGTTAGAAAAAGAAACCAATTTTGTCGTGAATAGTAACTCGTGAATAGTAACTCATGAATAGTAACTCGTGAATAGTAACTCGTGAATAGTAACCTCGACTCAAAAAGGTAGAAATTCCACAATAAAATCTATACCAATATTTCGGTATAATGATATTGAAAGAATAACATTTCTTAAGCTTATAAACAATTTATTTAAATTGTTTACATTTTACTAATTAATGCATTTAATCATCATAAAATGTCAACTCTTAAGGTTTCATCATCAATAACCAAAACCCTCATCAAAAATCTGCATATACCTCATATAGGATTCTCAAGCCATAAAATCCTATTTTCCAATTTTCTTACTTCACAAAACATATTTAATTCATTTACTCATAACTAGACCATTTTCATGAAAAATACCAAATCAGTTCCAAAAATATTTCTTTTCTGGGATTTAGCATAATATAGTCCCATAGTGAACATATATTTTTCTCAGAATTTTTAAAAGTCATTTACTATTTTTCATATGGCCAAAACAGCCGAATATTTAGACATTTATCAAAAATTGTACTTTTATCTAAAAATTCTAAAATTCACAGAGTATACTTCTATCATATACATGTACTCCCAATAAAAATTTCATCAATTTTGGAGTTAACCACAAGGAATTATAAGCAGTTACTTTTAAAATAGTCTTTTCTCATAAAATTCATAACTCTCAATCTATACATCCAAAAATCACCATTTTTGGACACAATCAATAAAACTCATCAAAATATCATTTCAAATTTTTCCAGAATTTTTGAAGTTCAGAAAAATTACGAAACTGAAAAACATAACAACCCTTAAAATCCCTTACTATCCCTTACCTCAAAAGAGCAGTACTTCTGATCGGTATAAGGCTGAAGGAAACTTGCACTGATGAATAGAAACTCACAAGTATCTAAATACTCACAAAATACACTCATAATCTAGAGAGAGAAAGAGAGAAAGCTTATGTTTCTGGTGTGATTTTCAATTCTAACTTAGCCCTCTATTTATAGGAAAATTTTGGTAGGTTTGACCTGCAACCTGATGGCTTTACCTGCTACTATTCCCACCCACCACATTTGAAATATAATTCAGCACATTTCTTCACCAACCACAAGTGGGGCCCACCAATTCTAGAATTTTCCACCAAAATGATAAACTCCGAAAATTCAACAATTTCTGAACCAGTCATCTCGTAAAATTCATAATAAATCATACGTTCATTTTTAACGGTTCAAAATTTGTGGACATATACTCAACTTATATATGTATAACATATCCAAAAATTACCACGATCCAACGGTCGGATTAAAAATTATAACCCCCGCAAAATATCTCAAAAACCCTGATTTTTAATACCTCCATTCCGACAAAAATACTGATAAAAACCTCAACATTAACTCCTTCATTTTTAACCACAAAAATATATCCCTCATTTATATCCACATAAAATAAATATTTTCTTATCATATGAATCAATAATTAATTATTCACAAATAATATTACAGAATCACATTTATGACAACCAGGCCGTTCCCAGGAAAGAGGGGGCTTTCCAATAAGAATTTTTCCTTACTGGCGCGCAATTAGATGACCAAACCTCTCCTTAGACAGAACTTTCTAGACATTGCCAATAATGTTATCTAATAATATTATTCAAATAATATGAATTATTGATCTGATAATGAAAATACTGTGCAGCAACAATTATTGAACAACAATAATATAAAATTTCAACGTAGCAATTATTGAATCAATAAAATAAAATATTGAACAGTAATTACTGTAACAATTATTGAGTAGTGCCTTCTTACGTAAGAATCAATAATTTCAAAAATACTATGCAATACCGTGTGCTACTGTGCAATAACGCGTATTACTGTATTTTAACCACCGGGTATTCCAACAGTGTTAACGGTAACAACTACGCCGTTATTTGTAAAAACTCAAATTTGTCGTTTTCTTCACCCGACAGTTATTCGTTATGGGGCCCACAAATAGCTGCGCCGTCGTACGAATATTCTCCGACAGAAAGAATATTCCACGACCAAACGAATATTCCCCGACAACAATGATTATTTTATAACCACTTGCTTATTTTGAAAAAAATTCATATTTCACCCATAACTTTAAACTTTTATCAATTTAACCATTTACTGAATAGTAATTATAAGAAAAATTGAATACTTTTATTTCATAAAATTCGGGGTCTTACAATCTCCCCTCCTTATGAAATTTCGTCCCCGAAATTTACGTACCTGGTATTTCGAAGAGTTGAGAATACCTTGCTTCCATTTCAGATTCTATCTCTCAGATCATCATGATTTCTCCATTGCTCATCTCCCATGATAACTTCATTTGGGTTCCTCATTTGTTGGAAAGTCATGACAACCGCCATCCCTCGAACTACTCGGCTTTGACTTGTCTGGAGCAGCATTTGGCGTCATCATTACCGTTGGAATATACCTTTCTATAGGACATATTCCTCCCTCAACTGCCTCTTCGTACTCCTCATTCATGATCTGAATCATCAATCTTCGATCCATATCGGATTCAGGTTGACCGCTATGTACAGGGTAATTCAAAACTCGATGTTGGGTTCTCCCAATTGCTTTCCAAAAAGAGAAATTCATATCATCTATTTTAGCCTTCTTAGATCGAACATCTCTTTCCACAATATCCACGTGTCGTGCGGCTTTTGCCCATGCATCACTTATTCTCACTCGTTCAGTTTTTTCTTCTTTCAGCTCAGATTCTATTTTTATCATCTTATACTCTGCCAAAGAATGCTTCTGTTCAAGCATCACATATCGGGTAACACAAGCTTGAATTGTTGCATCCTTTTGTTCCACGACCGCCTGTCGTTCTTCTGCCTGCTCTTCTAACTCATGAATACGATTTTGAAATTCTACATTTTGATCATATAATACCTCTAATAAACTCTCCTCTGGTACTTCTTCTTCCTCTTCTTCCTCAGTCTCAGCTGTTACCTCTGCGACTATCTCGGGTGTAACTATCAATTCTTCACTCACCACATGGATATCTCTAATTCCTTCTTCGTCTGACATCACATTATCACGGTTAGTGATTAGAGGTATCCCCACAGTCTCATTCACTCCATTGTTAGCATTCTCAGCTGCCATTCTCAAATACTGCCATAAAACAAGGGTTAATTAAACAAATTAACATATCACATAATATCCCAATATTATGACTGACCAACAAATAAGCTTAGGTAGGACACACTAGCGAAGGATTTACTCATCTCTCCCCTCCTAGTTGTATTTCCCGATCTCCGCCAGAGATCATATCCCTAAGCTCTGATACCAAATGTGACGACCCCAAAATAGGTCCATTCCATCCAACCTATTCTGAGTCGCCAAATACATGGTACAGAAAACAACTACAACTTTATTACAACAATTGTCGTGCAAAATACAACAACACATATGCTGTGAGTTTGGATACAAATATATACCAAATGTGACTCATGTTCCAACCGTGGACATCACCTCACAATGACACCTTACATAAAGGTATAGTCAAAAACTGTTTTAGAAATTAGAATCTTTGGGAAGTGCTCAAGGAAACCTTCGTACATGGGAGGCCATGCATCTAGGTTATGATAGATATCATATGGCCACAGAATTATCCTTGGTTGACCCAATAGACCCCAAAGAAAAACGAGAAGATTACTATCATATTCTTCCCAATGGTGAGTCTTCTCTTGACATATCATTATCTCTACTGTCTCTAATTGAGAATTATACTTAAACAAACACCAAGATTATATAGGTAGTGCTCGTATATATACTCAGCAAGTGGATGAGCACATCCCTGTCTTATGATGACACGAGGTTGTATGTCGTTAGACATCTTGTATGATAGTGGCAAACCACCCTTCCAACGTTGGGTACACCTTACCCTATTGGATTCACCAAATATAACTACTAAATGAACTTTTCTATACTGCTTCGGGAGAACATCCACAGCTAGAGACCACCGTTCTATTTCCCGTTACCCTCGCTCGACCCAGCTACACTCTTATTACCTGAAAGGAATTGTGAAGCAAAAGGGTGAGCACAACTAGCTCAGTAAAGAATATCATGACTAAAGATAATTAAATTATCAATAGCCTTCATCAATAATAAATCAGAGATTTAGAACATATGGTAAATGATAAAAATTTCAACCATAGTTGCAGCGGAACGAGCAATCCATTAGAAGAGTCAAATAGACTATAAAGTCTATTATCTTCTCCATGTTAAAAATCCACCAACAATGTTTTATCCCTGTAACATCAATCAACAATTCTTTCCACAATCATATGAATAACTCATAATCATAATTGTAGTTCTAAATTCCTCTTCTCATCCAGGACGAAGATAATTTTCATCACCTATCTTTACCTGAAACATCAAAGATCATGGTTACACCAAATCACATTTCCTGTTCATAATCATACTAATAACTTCATCTTTGCACTACGGCCAAAGATATTCATTTGTATCACCAGTTGGTCATGTTTATCTCAACATCTGTTCATCTTTGCACTACTGGCCAAAGATATTCAACAACATGTCATCTTTGCACTACGGCCAAAGATATTCATCAACAATTCATCTTTGCACTACAGGCCAAAGATATTCATCAACAATTCATATTTGCACTACAGGCCAAATATATTAATATCTCAAAGAAATATATAATCATTTAAGAATTTATATAAACAATAATTATAACCATGTTGATCAATTCACCTTTGCACTTAAGCTAAAGATATTCAATTATAAATTCAATGGTCATGATCATACCAGTCAACAATTCAACTTTGCACTACTGGCCAAAGAGAACCCATAGTCATGATCATACCAATAATCTACCCATCTTTACACTCAAGTCAAAGAGAATATCATCATTAGGGTTATAAAAATGTTATATATGATCAAATATAGATTTAATCTCAAGAGTAATATTCATAAATCAACTATAATTTGGTTAGAAAAAGAAACCAATTTTGTCGTGAATAGTAACTCGTGAATAGTAACTCATGAATAGTAACTCGTGAATAGTAACTCATGAATAGTAACCTCGACACAAAAAGGTAGAAATTCCACAATAAAATCATACCAATATTTCGGTATAATGATATTGAAAGAATAACATTTCTTAAGCTTATAAACAATTTATTTAAATTGTTTACACTTTACTAATTAATGCATTTAATCATCATAAAATGCCAACTCTTAAGATTTCATCATCAATAACCAAAACCCTCATCAAAAATCTGCATATACCTCATATAGGATTCTCAAGCCATAAAATCCTATTTTCCAATTTTCTTACTTCACAAAACATATTTAATTCATTTACTCATAACTAGACCATTTTCATAAAAAATACCAAATCAGTTCCAAAAATATTTCTTTTCTGGGATTTAGCATAATATAGTCCCATAGTGAACATATATTTTTCTCAGAATTTTTAAAAGTCATTTACTATTTTTCATATGGCCAAAACAGCCGAATATTTAGACATTTATCAAAAATTGTACTTTTGTCTAAAAATTCTGAAATTTACAGAGTATACTTCTATCATATACATGTACTCCCAATAAAAATTTCATCAATTTTGGAGTTAACCACAAGGAATTATAAGCGGTTACTTTTAAAATAGTCTTTTCTCATAAAATTCATAACTCTCAATCTATACATCCAAAAATCACCATTTTTGGACACAATCAAGAAAACTCATCAAAATATCATTTCAAATTTTTCCAGAATTTTTGAAGATCAGAAAAATTACGAAACTGAAAAACATAACAACCCTTAAAATCCCTTACTATCCCTTACTATCCCTTACCTCAAAAGAGCAGTACTTCTGATCGGTATAAGGCTGAAGGAAACTTGCACTGATGAATAGAAACTCACAAGTATCTAAATACTCACAAAATACACTCAATAATCTAGAGAGAGAAAGAGAGAAAGCTTATGTTTCTGGTGTGATTTTCAATTCTAACTTAGCCCTCTATTTATAGGAAAATTTTGGTAGGTTTGACCTGCAACCTGATGGCTTTACCTGCTACTATTCCACCCACCACATTTGAAATATAATTCAGCACATTTCTTCACCAACCACAAGTGGGGCCCACCAATTCTAGAATTTTCCACCAAAATGATAAACTCCGAAAATTCAACAATTTCTGAACCAGTCATCTCGTAAAATTCATAAAAATCATACGTTCATTTTTAACGGTTCAAAATTTGTGACATATACTCAACTTATATATGTATAACATATCCAAAAATTACCACGATCCAACGGTCGGATTAAAAATTATAACCCCCGCAAAATATCTCAAAAACCCTGATTTTTAATACCTCCATTCCGACAAAAATACTGATAAAAACCTCAACATTAACTCCTTCATTTTTAACCACAAAAATATATCCCTCATTTATATCCACATAAAATAAATATTTTCTTATCATATGAATCAATAATTAATTATTCACAAATAATATTACAGAATCACATTTATGACAACCAGGCCGTTCCCAGGAAAGAGGGGGCTTTCCAATAAGATTTCTCCTTACTGGCGCGCAATTAGATGACCAAACCTCTCCTTAGACAGAACTTTCTAGACATTGCCAATAATGTTATCTAATAATATTATTCAAATAATATGAATTATTGATCTGATAATGGAAAATACTGTGCAGCAACAATTATTGAACAACAATAATATAAAATTTCAACGTAGCAATTATTGAATCAATAAAATAAAATATTGAACAGTAATTACTGTAACAATTATTGAGTAGTGCCTTCTTACGTAAGAATCAATAATTTCAAAAATACTATGCAATACGTGTGCTACTGTAAATA
>CM029022.1:48827492-49034862 GCA_016801055.1 Panax notoginseng
AAAACGCGTGTTGCCATTGATTTAGACAAAATATTATTAATTTGTATCTTCTAGAATGGAAGATCCTGTTTCTTTATTGGATTCCATTTTACGCCAAACATGGAACAATGGGTATCATTTTTCTAATCTAATGCACTACGAGTTCTTTTAATTGGACATAAAAATTAGGTATTTGATTTTATTTATTTATATTTTTATCATTTATTGAAAGGTTTAAAATATAAATAGATAAAATTCAAATACACTAATGTCCATTTTAATATCCACTTAGGGTTTTGAATGCACTATTATTGGACTATACATGTCGAAACCTGCTAGCTAATTACCTATTGTGCCTTTCTAAACCTGCTTTTAATATGTTTATAAAAATTGTACTCTAATAAAGTTAATTTGGACAAAGGTATTAGTTTAAATAAGGAGAAATAGAGAAAAGGCTAAAACTACGTTGATTTGTAGAAGGGTATGCATTGTTAACATTTTGTTTTTTTTATATATAATGGAAATAGAGACAACAATAACAAAGAGTTGTATTTGCAAAAGTTATAAACTTTAAAAAAAATAATGTTTTTCTTCCATACTTGTACCTAAATGTAATGAGTATTTATATAGTTTTATTAGTATATAGTGTTGGCAATTGGGATAATAATAAAATTGAAGACATTAATTATCTCAATTTATACTATGATGCATGATCCATCAAATAATAAAACTAGTAAAGTCTTTTTGTGGAATAAATTTTCTCTTACAAATGGAATTGAACTCTTTTTATAGAAGGCCAGAGAGCTAGAGTAAATTAATGTTAAAGGGAATTGTTATTTTCACAAATAAATATTGATATTTTTACAAGCAAGCAAGCTAGCTAGCTAGGTCTTTCGAATTCATTTACTATATATTAATGCGAGAAGGAATTTAATTTTTTGTAATATGTTTTTAGATAATTGCTATAATATATTTATATATATATATTTTTATATATATATATATATTTATATATATATATATATATATATAACTCTTAAGTAATAGAACTCCTTAAATAATAGAATTGTATCAAAACGACGTAGTTTTAATAAGACGGGTGACATCTTTATAAATACGCGGTATATGAATGTATTTACAAAAATGTCACAGAATATATAGTAATACTTTAGTTTTCCTTGACTACAGAATACTGAATCAACAACTTTCCATCATGTCGACCAACTTACCCAATAAAATGACAACACATAACCAATGAAATTGTAACTAATTACGACACATGCTGTTGAATTTGTAAAAATAGAGCAAGTAGGACTGAGAAAATGATTCAAAACATATATGAGTTTAATCTCAACTTAATTCTTAAGAATTAAAAGATCGCATGGTGGTCAGCTTCCATGTTACCCACTTAACAAGCTTGAAAAAAAGTCCCTAATTAAATCAGGTCACATCTTTTAGAATTACGTACTAGTACTAGTACTAGTACATATTTATATATATTTGAGTTCACATTAATTCAGGTAGTCAACAGAATTAGGAACGAGGGAGGAATCTTACCCTCGTTTCGAGAGGGTTGTGAAATGTTCAACCTTTTCTTTTACAGAAAAATGAATAGCATGGCATATATATTTTGACTAGCTACGTACATGAAAATTAAAGAGTAAAAGTCTTCCATCAGCTCTCATTTTTGAGTTTTTACAACCATATATCAATTATTTTTACCTTAATTAATTAGCTTATTGTCTGATTCTACAAATTAAAAGTTTAATTTTAAAATAAATAATGAAATTCTTCAAAACTCTATTCTTTCTATTTTTCTTCTTCGGTACTGAGAATAAATACTCCTACTAAAATTAATTAAGCTGTCAAGAAGATATGGATTATTGGGTACGTTTTGATTTGATCATAATCAGATAATTATAACATGAAATTGAAAATCACTTGTCAAGAAGATGATGAATAATTAAAGCAGAGGCAAAGTGCATGTAATATATAGTATATGTTAGGCGACATGCATTATGATCCAGAACCAAAGCGCCGTGCCGAGGCCGTAATGCATAATTTGAGACAACCAAACCAGCTCCTATGGAAAATAGTTGCGCACGGCCGGACTGAACTGGACTGGACATTAGGACATACAGATATATGTATACGTAGAAAATCTTCTTTTTTGTTTAGAAGTTGGAAAAAGGATAGAGATTGTGGAGGCAAGCTTGCTATAGCCGTATGATTAGGTTGGGAATAAAACATAACATATAGTAGTAAAATAGAATGAAGACACTGTTGGAAATAGACAATATTTGAGCCCCACTTGTCTTCTTGTCCTCCCCCTAATTCAGCATTTTTTTGTCGTAGTGGATAACAATGTGGGCTCCACTACCCCCACCTCTTTATTTTCCCATTAATCAACAACCTATATGTGTACTGGTCGGTTCAGGACGGACTGTCCGTCACTAAATCTCATAATAGGCAATGTTATGGGCTTCAAACCGACGGCAATATGTTGATTCTTTTAAGGATGAATTACATATTCTATTATATTTTTAAAAATAATTATAATAATAGTGTACTCATAAATTATTTACACAATTAATACAATTTCATATTTATTTACAATATTAGTGCAATTAGGATTCCTTAATTTAGAGAATTAGTATGTAATTTAGATTCCTTAATTTAGGGATTAGTTATCCCCATAACTTTTTTCTCTCTCTCCTCACCTATAACAACTGCATTAGTTAGTCATCACCCTTGATCTTCTTCATTCAACGTATTCTTTCTTTCTATATATATATATATATATATATATATATATATATATATATATATATCCCTAACAAACTTTTGATCGACAAGCTTTTGATATCCCTAACAAGCTTTTGATCTCTGTTGCAGTTATTTTGTTTGACAAAAACTGTCCGCAGGAGGCCATATGCGAAAATCAAAGTCAACCTGCCTGTATTATTTAAGTGGTGCAGTGGTGTTTCAATCTCATGGCCACTTCTCTGTTTGGATGCCAATCCTGATTGCCTATGTAGTCTAGTTTTTTCTATGGTAACGAGTTATGAAGGATGAGCAGTTATGAAATTATGAGGAAGTAATGAAATAATAAGGGCAGGTTGGCTTTGATTTCATTATAATTATACCATGTTTGATTGTTTACCCTAGCCCAAGTTACTTATATTCAATTGGGTTCTTTATGAGAAGGAGGTCAGTTGACAGAAACTATTCGCAGGAGGCCATATGCGGTTATTTTGTTTTATGAGAATGAGAAAGCCCATTCTGACGTATTCAATGTGTTCATTCAAATACTGGATCATGGTAACCAAACATTCATACCAAGGTAACCAAACTGTCATATGAAAGTAACCAATCAACCTCCACACTTTCAATTTTTCTTAGTGCATTGGTAACCAAACCTTCAGATCAAGGTAAGCAAATCTTCATACAAAGATAACAAAATATTTATACCAAGGTAACCAATTCACATCCACACCTGCAGTTTTTTCATAGTGCAGTTGGTAGCCAAACACTCAAACCAAGGTAACCAATTCAGTTTTATTAAGTTACCAATTTTGTTTGAATGTGATGCAGTTAGTACCAACCATTCATACAAAGGTAACCATTTTAGTATTTATGAGTAACAAAATAGTCATAAAAAAAAGTTCAGAACAGTAAAAGTTACATATATTTATTTTTAAACTTTGTGTAGGGCGAATCTTCTTCTTCTTCTCATTCTCATTGGCGTTTTGGACAACGGAGATTTACGTCGATGAAGCGGCGGAGTAGCGGAAGAGAAGCCGACGGGAAGAGAGAACTAAAAAAGTAAAAACTGAAACAGAGGTCAATTTACATGTACAGATATTTTATTTATTTATTTACTTATTTGTTAACTATTATTTGAAAGTGTATGTGAGGAAGATGAAGATTTGAATTTATTTTTATTATTAGATCCCAAATATTTGAATTTAAATTATTAATTATGGCAGTTATTTCTCCTTGACTTTAGGTTTCTTTATTAATGTGAATTGTACTATTTTTGTAATATGAGTCCTAATTACACTCTTTTTGTAATTATTTTGTTGATGCACTTATGATATAATTACTTTTTAATTGTTGTATATTTCTGTAAAGAACCCAAAATAGTAGATTATAAAGGTGATAATGGGCACATGCAACAAAGAAATTAATGAGCACAAGTGGTATAGTTGGGTCGTTGTGGTGTCTTTTGGTTGGATTTGGGCTGAAGTGTTGGAACTGGGCTTGAGGGCTTTGATGGGTATTTTTTGGAACTTATTTCTAATGGGTTGGTCTAAATGATACGGATAGATATGGTGAATAGAAAGTCTAGATTTTGGGCCTGGATTCATGTTTTATATTTAGGTATTTATAGGTTTTTTATCATGCGTTTTATGTTATTTTAACTTGTCTAGATTATAGAGTTTTTGCACCCAAAAAAATAAATAAACAGTTGTCTAATATGACTAATATGTATTTTTTTTCTTTTGAAGCTAGAAGGAAATCATTTGGTTTTAAGTTCTTAGATTTTATTTATGACGTTACTGATTTTTTCAATTCTTTTTTAGTTTGGTTTCTTATATACTCTCATCTTTTTTATTTGATAATGATCGAAATATTTTTAATTGTTTAGTTAATATATTTTTAATCAAAACATTTGAATAAAAAATTACTACTATTTAATATATATATATTTATATATATATATATATATATATATTATATATTGTTTCAAATTTTAATTGAAATTATATTAATTTTAAATTATAAGAATGGAGTAAGAAATTAGAATAGAAAGACCGTGGAAATAATTTTGTCAAAACTATTGTTTGGTGGGCCTATAAATGGCAAGAACTCCATTTCCATCTGCATCTATGCATGTATGTATGTATTCTTATCGGCGGATTTGATCTTTTTTTTACTCTTGCTAGGAAGAGGTTTTCTATTTGAAAATTATGTCCCGGCTCTATTACTTCAAACATATTTCATTTTCTGTTTACGAAAAGGACGCCTTAATCCTCCCTTATTTCTATCTTTCTATATTACCATTATCTTTTGCTGTATCTGGCTGAGCCCCATCATGCTTCAAGGCATACTATTCTCCCTCTCCGGGGCTTTGGCCTTTGACTTCTTTTTCGTAGCAAAAGAGAATAAAGAGCACATTCTCACTTGTCTTTTCTACCTTCTTAACTATATCATCATGTAAGGGCTGGATGAAAATAGGGGAAAACTTTATATACGATGGCTCTAAAAAACCTGCAACTACTCTATAGGGTGCCTTGTCATTCCTTAGCCCTATACATTAAATTTTTAAATGGTATCATAGTACGGATTTCGTGCTTGAAAGTTGGTTTGTATTTGATTGTGATGTTCGGCGCTTTGCCAAACTTCCTTTTGCCTACAATCCCCTTTCAATTCGTCACAAATTCGCCTAAACGCCATTACATTTCTTTTCTTTCGATTCTTTATGTCCTTATTTACAACAAGTATTTTTTGATTCATGGTTTCATATTTATAATTATACGTTAGTGTTGGTAATGAAAAAATCTTAGCATGGGGTGCCTATGCTTATAAATGCACATTGAAAAAATCATATGGCCGTTGGTATTTAGCAGATTGAAACTAGTTGATGAATGGATATTATAATCAATAAAATCCGGTAATTAGGTTTTGGTACTGTACTAAGATATTCGATTAATAATAAGTAAATGTTCACAATGGAATAAAGACTGAGAATTTCCCTCTCCTAGTCATAAATATTATTTTATTTACAAGCAAGACACCCATGCTGCATAACTGAAACAAGCTGGGCTGGCATTTCTACAAGATACCATAGGCTTATAAGAATTCCTATTGTGTTATTTCTACATAGGCCTACGAATTCTGGTTGTTACAAATCCAGGCCTCCGTTGCACCGCACCATCTCACAAATCACACTACCCTTGATACAACCATACCATGATCTTTTCAGTGAAAAAACTCCCATGTTTTCAAGTATTTTACATTCTCCGTTACATCTCATGCAATGCCAATGCCAATGCCGTCGCTGCCACTACATTGATGTGTCCCCCTCCGTAAACAAACGATAAGTTCGCTCGCAATGCCTTCTTCGCCTCCATGTTACTGATCTTCATGGGGAACTAACCTCCTCAAGTCATATAAATTGGCCACCACTGACGTGAAGATTTAAGCAATTAGTCAAAAGACAATAAATTCTTTGATCGCCCTTACCCACTACTTGTTGGCTTCTAGGAATTTCTTGACTGAGGGCCAATAACCGATTCCAAAAACCCGTATTGGGTTCAAGAGAAAGGTGTTCGACGTTTTGCTTGTGAGAAAAGACGGGCCAACTTAGTAGAAGTTACCTAACATGGAGGAACAACAAGGGCCACCTTGGAGCCAAATGAGGAGTTGGGTTTGAAGGAGGGATGAATTAAGATTACAATGCAATCATCAATATCTAACTTAATTGATTTTGAAATGTAATATTATGCATACTTGTGATAACCCATAATTTCAAAAAAATATTAAAATAAGAATTTAATATATAAATTCTTATTGTTGGACGTAATGTATTTGAATGTGTTATATATATATATATATATATATATATATATATATATATATATATATATGTGTGTGTGTGTGTGTGTGTGTGCGTGCGTGCGTGTGTGTGTTATATATGATTTATGTGGTATTATTAATGTTAAGTAATTATGTGAAAGAAATAAAATAATTATTTTATTTGATTTGTTATACTGCTTTTAAAACAATTGCGGTATAATGCATGTATGGAATGCAAGGTAATAAATATATTAAAATATATTTTTACGTAAATAATTTTTGGAAGTAAATTATTTGGTGAAGGATATATTTTTGGGTATTAAAGTAATTAATGAAAATAAATTATTTTAATATAATAAATTAATTTATTAAATAAAATATTTTTATTTAATAAATAGCTTCCATTTTTATGGGAAGGATTTATGGATATTTTATTGTGATATTTAAGGAATATTATGTAAATTTAATATACATAATTTGGAATGCGATAGGTACGGTGGGTATAAAATGTGTATATGAATTATGTATTATGTAATATGATGCAGTAAGTTTTAAGTATGAGAGTTATGGGTTAAAGTATGTAGCTAATTAAGAGACACTAGGCATTTTTTGGCTGATGAATAAGAAAAGCTAGAAAAGCAGCTTTCAATCCTTCTTCATTTCCTTACTCTTCTCTCCATTTCCGTTTCAAACCATATCTTGTACAAGTCTTTGTACATTCTATGTTATAGACTCTTTACGTTTCCAATATAAATAAATCCTCACTAAAAGTTAGAACAAATAATTAGTAATTGATGTGCTAAGAAGGAATTGAAGAGGAGTTAAAGCAAGATTTCAAGAATACATCAAAATAAAGGTAATTCATATACTTTTTGACTGTTCATAGAAATTGGGTAATATATATATATATATATATATATATATATATATATATGTGTGTGTGTGTGTGTGTGTGTGTGTGTGTGTGTGTGTGTGACTATTGATGTAATTGTTTGTGTGCTTGCTTTTGTGAATCTGTTTGGGATAAAGGAAGGATTATTGTGAAACTTATGGCTAAACCATGCTCCAAACTCTTTGAAATCTAATTTTTACAACTATGCACAGAGATTGTTCGACAAAATGCCTAAGAGGCTATTATGTAGTAACTTTGAAAATTATTATACAACCTACCTAAAGAAGGATTTTATTGTGATAGAGAAATTATATTCAGTATTCTATCTTATATAAACATATTAATAATTCTTGAGAGATGTTAAATAATTTTCAGCTGAGTAAATGTTGTTCATTTTCCATGTTAGCTAAAAAGCCTCATTTTGGAATAAAACATGGAAAGGAAGGTATACATATATGTAGTCTAACTTTAATTTCTTATGACTCTAATTGTTAAGGCAATATGATTTAGATAAACTTAAGTTCAGGTAGCAAGCTATTTCTATACTATTCCCATGATAGTATGATTGCTGCGTTGAATACTTAATACCCTTGTGCCTTGACAGTAGATACAAATTTTGTTTAAATGAAGAATTGGCCAACTTTGTGAGTAAAATAGCTTTTATATATATAATATGATGTTACCCAGGTGGCTTAGCTAAATTAAAAAGGGTTTAGCAGCAAGTTTATGAGAATTGCACAAATTTAGTTTAGGTTGGGCTGTGAGGGGTAATAAGGTGGAAAAATGAGGTTAAAACACAAACCAAACTCTATGAAAACTGAATTTTAAAGCGATGCATACTATTTGTTCGCTAAAAGTTCTCTAAGAACTGTTTTTGTTAAAAAAATGAAAACTAAGCGAAGTCAAGACCCGAGTTTATATATATATATATATTATATATTATATATATATATATATATATATATATATAACTAATTAGAGGGTTTGGGTGAATTGAATCAAGAGAGGAAACATTTTTGAGACAAAACGAAAAGTTGAAAACTAGTTTCGCTACCGACTTTGAGGCCAATTTCGGGTCTAGTATATGTTTCCAGAAAATTCTGGGCTTTTGGGGATGTGTAGTTCACTGAATAAGCTTTCCATAGACTCCAAAACGGAATAATTCCGACTTCGGAGCAGAAGAGTTATGACAGTTTAAAATAGTCGCGTCGAATCTGCCAAAAAATTTGAAAAACAGATTCGAAGCAGCCCCTTACGCGAATTTTCTGGAATTCTGTGTTTAGAATTTGAAAATGGTCAAAGAATAAAAATTGTAGTCCCGGAAGTTAGCTTCGCGTGGGCTCAAGAATCGCTCAAAAATATTTTGAAACGAAGAAGTTATGACTAATTTAGCGCAACAGGGTCAAGCTGGAAAACAATTAAAAACTGTTATGACAACATTTTTGGAGTTTTGTTTGGGCTGTTTAAAGTTTCTGAAATGGGTGGCTTATATTTTCTAAATATAGTCTACTAGGGTGTCTTCAATATATCAAAAAATTGGTTGCAATCCGAACTACGAGCGAAAAGTTAAAAATGCACAAACTAGACATTTCGTTATGGGGGCAGCAACCCAGCTGGACACGCGCTGCACCAGCAAAGTGCACGCCGTGCGGTGCTATGCTGGGCAGTTCATCCAACTGATTTTGGCTCGTGTTTTTGACGGTCTAGGTTGCTTGTAATGCTTGGATTATAATTTTTATAATTAGATGGATATACTACCTAAAACATATCCAAAATTCAAAGCATATGAACGAGTGGTTTAAAAGATATAACATCACGAAACGAGTGTCAAAGCAAGGGAACTGCCCAGGCAACGCCGAGCCCGGCTAAGCCACGCAGGGCTACACGAGGCCCAGCTGCTAGCAGCGTTGGGCTGTTTGGCCAGTTGATTCCACGATGCGATTCTTGGTTGACTTTAATGATTTGGCATGTAGCAAGACACCGGAATGGAAGTAAAAATGGAATATAACAACTTTATGCCATGAAAACTCATCTTGAGCGTAAGGAAAACAATAAACATGTAATGTAAATATAAGTTTACATGTTTACGCAAACGTAAGCCAAGAATAATATGCAAAACGGGTATAAAGCTAAATGAAATGCACGAACCCGTTTAAAATTATATTGGACATAAAAGTGTTAGAACGAAGGTGTCCGGAGTTCGAAACCGAGATTTTGAACACAAAATTACATAATGTTATGTACGAATTTAAAGTACAAGCGAAGCGAAAATGTAAGTTATTCGTGGGAATAGATGCGAAGCTAAGCTTCAAATAAAGCGAACCATTTGCGTACGTGGCGATAACATGATTTGACACATGAACTATTAAAAAGGTATGAAAATTACCAAAATTAAATAAATGATGTAGTAAGTTGTTTGTGCAGTAAAAACTATTCATAAACCATATGGTTCCGAGTTTACTATAAAAGAGAGGAATATTCTTAAAATAGGATAAAAGTGGTTTATTTTTCGAGATGTAAAGTATTTACATACTAAATCCATGAGATAACCTTTTGGGCATAAAAAAGTTATAACGGACAACAGTTTTTAAAAGAACATGGAATGGTTTTAAGATAAGAATAAAATATTATAGTTAATTAATGTAAATAATGTTAGTTTACATTTAGTATGTGAATTTAGTATGTGAAATTAATATGGACATGTATGTATCCTCAATTTGTGTAGGTAGGATCATCACAGAGCAGATAAGTTATAAACATTAAACAACATCCAATGCAAGTTTTTCAGTTCTATTATGTTTGTAGATTAAATGTGATTATGTGGTGAGTTACATACCATGCTTTATGAATTGTTAAAGTCAAAACATGACTAAATTAATTGGGTTATGGAACTCAATTTATATGTGATAGCACATGTTGTATGATGTAACTCGATAAATTAGAAATTTATAATGAATGAATGTATGCTTTGTAAGGAATTATTGATGCATGTAGGATATGCATAGTAAAGAATATATGTTGCATGCGCGGATATGCATAGTAAAGGAAATGTAGTGCATATAGAATTGTGTGCTATGTGAAACATGATAGACTGTTAAATTTGCTGAACTGTCGAGCTCAATCTTGCAAACACAAACTTTTTTGCAGGTTAATGATGTTAAGCAATATTACTTGCTATATGGATGGTGAAGATTGAACGATGTGCAAAATGAATATATTTCCTTGAATTAGAAATGGTATAAATCTATGGTTGATAGTTTTGTAAAATGTAATTGGCAGTTATGTATAGTTTGAAATGTTGAATGGATAAAGAATGTTTATTTTGAAATGAGAATAAATATGATTCTGAAATAAGTGAATCATCGATAGAAAAGATATGAAGTATTGAGACTTAAGCTTTTAATACGTTTACTCAGATTATACAAATCATATAATAAATATGATTTTTATATAAAGAAGAATCGTAAAAGTTGCGATTCAGGAAACGATGAATGATAGGAAAAAAAATTATTTCACATTTTTAGCTATTTTAACATTAAATAATGTTTTAAAACTATAACAAGATAGTATTAACGCACAAGATCGGGAAGGAAAATAGTCCCGATTTTGGGGGCGTTACAATACTAGTAATATATTTATATTTAAAAATTAAAATAAATCTCCACAAATTACCAAACTTAATTCAAAAGCAATATTAAAGTCTCCTTTTTCCTTTTCTTTTTTTAGTTGGTTTGTAAACTTTAAATCATATGCAACATATTAACAACTAGAACGATTATTACTTTAAGAAAAGGTAATTATTGATCTTATTATGAATTTTCTGTTCGTTCTAAAATTAAATAAATATTTTAGAAAAGACGATTTTAAAAAAAAATTACAAAAATATCTCATACATAATTAGAAATCTAATAGTGGTATATATAATAATATATATAATGATATTTTAGGAACTTAATACTATGATTTTATAGTTTATAAATAAAAATGTATCTCTAATTTTAAAATAAATTTAAAAAAAATATTCTTAAGGAGTGAGTTTTAAACAACTTAAAAACTTAATCACAAAAATTAAAGCTAATTAAACCGTAGCCAACAAAATTAAACGGTTGACCAATGGTTTCATTTGAAATTTTCAACAACCATTAATATTTGACTTGGGTTACGCTCGTATCATCTGAAACTAACCAACATTGGTTTGGTTACACAGTTACATTACATAACCATCTAAAGTGCCCACACTCCGGCTAAAATTATAAACGTCTTCTGCCTGGTAAGCTCTCTCTCTCTCTCTTCTGTATCTCAACAACACACTGACACGCACTATGTAAATGTAAATTATTTTTTTTTGACATGAGAAAAAAAGTATGTAAATGTATTAACTACAGATATATTGCATCCGCATGTATAGCTGAGACCTCAAGACGTGTTTTCATTTTTCATAATTCCTAGGCTTGTGCTTTCATTTCTTTGCAATGTTGTATTGTACCCTTATAAAACAATCATGCACATAACCTGTTTGATAAAATGTCTTACGAAATTGTAAATGTCCTCATTCTATTATAGCATGACCATCATTGTGTATGCCTCCATGAAGTTTTAGCTATAATGCTTCTAGGGTATGCCCTTTTGCACCTGTAATCATTTTCATTCTATGCATTTTTTAAAACTTGGCAAAAAAAAATGTCTTACGAAATATGCTTTTGGATTTCAGGAATTTACATGCTCCTTGTGTTCAAATATGCGGTTGTATGATGGGTGTAAAGAAATTCTAAAGATCCAGAAGTTTAGGAGAATTGTATCCTATACTGGGTTTTATTGCTTTACAGCGCTCATAAGTTACGCATACACCAGCAATACGTGAGTAGTCTGATTCTAATTAAAGTTACATGTTGAATGCTGAAACAGAATTTGGTTTTAATTATTTTATTGACTTGGGTTTTACAGGACTAGAGCCGGGTACTCTAGGGCTGACCAATTCTATGCATCTTACCCAGCTGGAACTGAGCTTTTGACTGATACGGCTAAGGTCATTTAATGTTTGTGATTATAAATTTTTGATGCCAGTTACACTATTGGGTTATATAATGTTTATAATGTGATCTTGATTTATTGGTAGTTATATAAAGCTGCTCTTGGGAATTGCTTTGAAGCGGAAGAGTGGGGACCTATTGAATGGTGCATATTGGCTAAACATTTCGAGCGTCAAGGAAAATCACCGTATGCGTATCATGCGGTAAGTTGTTGACAGGCACTAATTAGTGATGTCCCCAGATATTCTACATCTCTGGGAATTTATGACTTTACAAGATTTGTTTGAAATGATTTTGTATCTTTTAAATGCTTTATTGAAACGAGTAGTGCATTTTGTTTCGTAACTCATAATACATTATTTAACTTCATGTTTGTGAAAATTTGGAGCTAGATGTTCCATTTAATACAACGAAGAATCCTTTAAACTTAAAGCTATCCTTAAGCTATCAAGGGCGGGATGATACCATTATCAATGGAAACTATATACCCATAAAGGAGGGTGAATATATTAGTGTAAATGCCATCTTAAGACAATTTAGTCATGTAAAGCTAACTAGGGGCTAATATTTTTAGAATTAAAGGGTATGTATATCATTATTATTAAATCATAAGCTGAGCTTTCTAAGTTCTAAAACTTCTGGGAAGAGGTTGTAGTGGGGATTTTTTTTCATTTGTTTGCATCGATGGATCTGCAATTACGATGGCAATGCAATATATTGTTTAAAAGTACCAAATTTCAGTGATAAATATGCACGTAATGAAATGCTCAAAATGTTATTCTTTCTTCCATGCTGTAGCAATACATGGCGCACCTTGTCTCCCATGGACAACTTGATGGAAGTGGCTAAAGGTTTGAGAATATTGATCCTAGGGACCAGATTACTGGACAAGCCTTCACTTGTACAGCTATTATATCAAACTCAGGATATATCTAGTTATTTTGTGCTTATTAGGGAGAAATTGTAGTAGATATCCTTGTAATGGTACGAGTTAAATAACGTTTTGATCGACAGTTTAAGAGCGGGATAATTGCTCAACTCTGTTTGAGACTATCCTGCGTTTTCTGAACCATTTATGATGGAAGATAGGTTAAGGTCTTGGAGGAATGACCTCTAGGTCACAGTGACAACACCTGCCCTATTGCCAAGTTCACCTCTTCTAAATAAAGTTATTTCAACAACAATATTTGTACTTGGATCCTGTAATTTATTGTTATCTGCTGTCCTATCAGGATTCAGGATACGAGAGTATTTTTCTCTCTTTAAAACAGTTGTCTGGTGGTGGAGTGACAACACCTTATCATATCATCATAGACTCGCAACAACTCCATGAATGTTTCAAGAATTGTATCCTTACATCGGCAACATGATCTCAAATAACATGGCATTAAATATTTTAATGATAACTTATGGCATAGCCAGCCAATCAAATGATATCTATGGTTGGATAGATTTAGCTAGTTATGAACTGGAAAGCTAATTCAACAGTTTCACATTTATAGTGGTAGATAAATCCGTTCATGTAACACACACAGTGATTTATTAGTCCCTCTGTAGTATAAAATGACAATGTTCCCAAGTTTGTCATTCATATTCACATCTTCCAGAATCGCTTTCTCACTAATGGCATGTACCAAATACGGAAGCTGAATATTATATGTAACAACTTCAGCCTTAGTTAAGGAGTTGAGATTGCGATTAATATATTATGAGCATGTCAGAAATCTCCCACACACACTAACAAAGTTTAGGTGGCGATGTACAGCTGAAGATAAGTATCTGAAGAACTTTTAAATCATTTTGTCACCTGGAATTTAAAATGTTCAGAATCAGCAAGAAACTCGGGAAAAAAAACCCTTATGCCACTGCAACATGAGCTGAAGGAAACTTGAGCAACCAAACCAATTCACTGATGTCTTGTAAGCTAATAAAGCTGTGATAGCTTTAGAATGTTAATAGGGCACAGTTGAAACAGAATGCAACTGATTACACCGATTGTGACCTATATACCATTAGCATCAACTTTCAAATACCTACAGCCACCCATAAACTTGTAGGCCTAGTTAAACATTGAAGCCTTCCCATCCAAACTTCACATTACTGAGTATAGAAAGCAGCCAACTTCTGTGATAGCCCATTTATCCGATCTTCATTTTGCTGAGGGATTGTATCCTAGCAAAAATAATGAATCTAAATAAGGACACAGATCAAAATCATTTTTCCAAGTGCAGTTTGTGAGTTTATATATTTACATGAACTCCAACCCCCCAAAAAAATATTAAAATAAAACGAGATAATTTTTACTTTCTAATTATCTCGTTTTATTTTGTTACAGCTATCCAGTCACCTGTTCTATCACTATAAAATTAGAAGACAGCTTACCTTACAGCTCCTTTCTTTTACTTCTATACACCTGGAAGCACTAATGCTAGAACTTCTCAATAAGCCATGGGTACTACAGCTTGGTTCACAATGACCTTTTTGCATAGCTACAGCATCTAAGCTTGCAGTTTCAGCTTCCATAATTCTCTGTGACCTTGGTGGGCTGAGAAGGGCAGTACGTGCAACAGCAGCTGTACCACGCATTTCTAAATCATTGTTTTGGTTAATCTCCTCATCTTGGACTGGGCAGATCCGTTCTCTGGAAAATACAGCAAAAATTCTTTTAACTACTTGAGACTATTTTAATCACCACCAGAAGAATGTTGATATATCTCACGAGACACTTCACCTGGGCAATGAGGCATATCGACGTTGGAGTGGATTACTTCTTTCTCTGTTACCATGGTGCTCCTCAAGATGTGCAAACTGTTGCTTAAATCGATCAACTCCACTAAAATGACAAAGGTTGCAACATAACCAGTCAACCACTCAGTTTTAAATGTTAGGAGCAGTTGCAGGACACAAATATGAATCGCAAGCTATTATTTGCTCTCCGTAGAAGATAAGAAATACTATGAAATACATGGATATACAAGGAAATGTGGTGTAACCTATGACTTATATACCAACTTCTCAAATATTTATTTACAAATTCCAATACAACTGAAAGAGTGTCATTCTACTGAAGCATTACAATTTTTGTTCAAAAGATAGTTTTACGGCCACCTTGAGACATGCCATATTTTATTTGTTACTTAATTAAATCCTGCATTGACAAATTGGTAGTTATTCGTGTCAAATGGGAAGCAAAGTCATTTCTTTCTGTTACCTTAAATCTTTTTGAAGAATGATCAACACATCGATGACCCTAAATATAAGATCTACCAATGAATAACGAATGCAAACTATCATACAAGATAGGAATCACTTTCATAATTATTAGGATTATAATATCCCCCTTCTTATCAGATATAGAGAGTCAAAGCATAACATGCTCATAAATATTAGCAACTAAAGCTTTTATCCAAATAAATAGAATCTTAAAACTTTTTTTTTTCCATTTATATGTCTGCGCGCGCTTGTGTGTGCAATAGCACACATTAATTGCAAGATCTAGAAAAAAGTAAGGAGAAATAGACTGACTATGTTTTAAGTGGACAAAAACATCTCTAGTGGAGAAATACCACACAAGTGTAGTTAATAAACAAATTAAATACATAAATTAAGTGTCGTAAATAAATAACCTCAAATGAATACCAAATTGCAATTGAACGTCATATTTCTAATAGAGTATTTTTTATAAGTGCTGACCTTGGATACATGAAGCTAGTCTGCTCTACACCATAAAGGTACTCCTGCAGCATCTGTGGATGATACTCTAAAATCTGTTTGCTTTGAAAGAAAACTTGGAGTAAGTAGTTGGGTGGAGGGAAAAAAATGACCCTTAAAAACAATAAAAATCACTAATTATGACCATACCTCCCTGTAAATTAGCTCTCTCACATCATCTTTTACCAATTTCCTTCTTTCAAACTCAAATTCAAGTTTAGAAATAGGCAGTCTAGATGGTTCATGGTCCAAATTTGCCAAACCGTAAAAGTATGGATCCGCCAAGGCCTGTAAAGATTAGGGAATCACCGGTTTCAAGAATAGAAATATTTAACAAACTAAAGAATTTCAGGTATAAAAGAGTTCCAATAAAATATACAAGCTTTACTAAAAATCTTAACTCTTCAGCAGATGGCCGTTCTTGGTGATCAAACGCAAGCAAACGTTCAAGTAAACAAAGAGCCAATGGATCAGCATTGGGAAACTTTTGTGAGAAAGGAATAGGTTCTTTCTTTTTCATGCTGGTTAAATATCTTTTCGCCTTTTCATTTCGGATCTGTTGGTATCGTGCAGCAACCAAATTATGGAAATATACAAAAAAACCGTGTTAAAATAGAAGTAATACATTCAAAGTGAGTTCACGCATTATCAGAAAGGTGGTCAGTACCAAAGCTACAAAAATGTTTAACAAAAAATAGCACAAACCCTAGCAATAGTTTCAGCAGGTGGAGTTCCAAGCAAATCGGTTACGAGATCCAGTTGGTGCACCACATTCTTCCCAGGAAACAATGGTTTACCAGTAAGCATTTCAGCAAATATGCATCCTATGCTCCAGACATCAACAGCAGGGGTGTACTTCAAAAGTTTCAAAGTATAACAAATATGTAAAAAAAAATTGGATGGATCACTGTCATTGATAAAATTAAATCACCTAAATATATCTTTTTGGCAAGATCATTTAAACTACTATCGGTATAAAAGGTAGGACAAAAATAAAAGAGATTGGCAAGATCTTTTTGTTGTGCATCAAAAATCAGCCCTACCAACAAACAAATATATCTAACCAGCAACTAATAATGAGGCAATACTGACATATATTTGGAGGGACGTTAAAAAATCACAAAGAACAGGTAATGCAGTTTAAGGATCATCATAAACTCCACATTGTTGCTTCTGGGCTACATGATATTACACTTACTTTGGAGAAAAAAGAACCACAGAGTTCTGGAGCACGATACCATCTTGTTGCCACATAA
Source organism: Panax notoginseng (assembly GCA_016801055.1). Taxonomy (NCBI): domain Eukaryota; kingdom Viridiplantae; phylum Streptophyta; class Magnoliopsida; order Apiales; family Araliaceae; genus Panax; species Panax notoginseng. Next base: position 48,844,943 of record CM029022.1, read on the forward strand.
TCCTTTAAAAGAAGATTAGATATATCAGAAGGTTTTGACAAATTTATTTTTTTAAGCCACTGATTAATTATTGAGAAATATTTACATTCAAATGGTACAAGAAAGTTAACAAATTTTTTTGTACTAGCTACTAAACAGATACATACAGTCCAAAAAATAGCTGATGGCGCATCATCAAATGATGCCCTAGCAAGCCCAAAATCACATATCTTTAGTTTGCAGTCTGCATTAGCAAGGATATTTTTTGGCTTTAAATCTCGATGGAAAACATGACCTGCATTCAAGAAAAATCAATATTGTCTCTAAGTATGTAAAATGCAAAATCCTAAGGAATTCATATCAAGTAACAATGCAGAAAGCAGAACCTGTATGTATATACTTCAACGCTCGAAGAAGCTGGTACAAGAAAAACTGATAATGTTCAGGAGTGAGATCATCATTTGCCTTGATTACTTGGTGAAGGTCAGATTCCATCAACTCAAAAACAACATATATATCTTTAAATTCTCTTCGACATGGAGGAAGCATTATATGTTTTATTTCTACAACATCAGGGTGCTGAAGCAGCCGCAGAAGCTTAATTTCTCTGAGGATGCGAGTAGCATCTGAAACATGCTCAAAAACATCATTGATCTTTTTGATTGCCACCCTTTCTCCAGTGTGAGTATCAACTGCAGCAGCAACAACACCATAACTTCCTTTGCCAACAACCTCTTGAATTTCATAAAGACTTGCCTCACCATATTCTGTGAAAAATTCTTTGTCAAGCATGTTCTGAATTCAAGCAAACTAGTATCAGTACTTCATCCAAAAGAAAGAGTAAAATCCAAGAAAAAGAATATATGAAGAACCAGAAGCATAATTTTAGCATGAGAATTATAAATATGAAAATTTTATTGTACAGCAATATGAGAACTTAAAAGCATTTACACGTTAAAGTTATCAGCATATTTACTAATTAAATTTAGAGGGACATGAAGATGGTTTAATTGACTTTCCTATCTCAAAAAACAATTTATTATGCATAGTTAGTAGTATGTCAAGAGCATTAGCAGTAACAACTATAGGCCAATTACAGATGTAAGACAATATGTATACAACAAAAGCAGGTAACTTAATTACTTAGTTAATTAAGTAACTCACACGTTAATCAAGTAATGTTAAGTAATGACTAATTTGTAACACTTTTTTAGTATAGTAATGTCTTTGTAACAAAAAAAAGATTCAGTAACCAAAATAAATATCGAGTCTTAGTACAGTAACCAAAATATCAATTAACCCTTCACGTATTAGGGACCCACATGCCACGTATACAAGTATCTCACATGACAGTTGTTAAATGTTAGTCTATTCAGTAATTCCGTCAATTTTTTTGGACGAAATATTAAGTAATGACTAGTTTGTAACATTTTTTAGTATAGTAATAATGTCTTTGTAACAAAAAACATTCAGTAACCGATATGAAAATCAATCCCTAGTACAGTAACCAAAACATCAATTAACCCTGAGACTATTTTACACTTTTAAGGAATGATAATATACAAGTCCATGAAGAGCACAGATGTCTGAAAATAACATATTAGGGTAAGCAGTTCCTTTTTCCAATGAACCTGGTAGGAGGACAATTCAAAACAGCAAATATATCCAACTGGCATGCAATCCCTTCAAATCCAAGCAGTTCTCCAATATATGGTATAAACAAAGGCTGGTGACTAAATTATTATAATAATGTATTTGCTTGGTTTCTTTAACATACATGAAATAGCACAATGAATTATAGCACTTCAACAGTCTAGAAAACTTTAGACAGTGAATACTCAAAATAAATAGACAGATCAGCATATTGAAATAACTTCCAAAATTTAACTTTACTCCACTGAGCTGATTGGTTTCTCTAGTATATTCTTAATAGACTTCTACTTAAGACACTAATATTTTGAAGGAAAACATGAAACCATATGCTGAAGTAACACACAGACACATAAAAACCATAATAAGAATAAGAAATAAACAGAATTAATGAGCTGAACAAGACAGAGAAACTATATCACATATAATTCAATACTTTTCTACCAAAAATTTATACTCAATAAGTTCTACCAAAAATGTATGATTCAGTAAGTTCAACAACAAACATCTAGCCAACCAATGAGATTTATAACTGTCTGGTATGACAATAAAAAAATGGTCATAAAAATGGAGCAATACATGTTCAAGTCATTTTCCCTAAAGATGCTTTAGAACATAGCCCTTAATGATATTTGAAGAAATGGATGAAGATCTAACATTTAATAAGTCCTTCCAATTCAAATAAATTTCCTGATCTAAGAACTTGAACGTTCAATCCAAACAAAATTAAGAAAGATACCTTCTTGCTCTTTGAAAACAATTTGCAGCGAAAACGAAACCGTTTGAGGTTAGTCCTCCCCAAACGCTTTCAGAGATCAAAGCAAGAATAATAGCAACCACCCAATCAAAATCTAAGTTTGAATACATATGCACATACACATCTATATATTCTATATTCGATGTTCTGCTTTATGGTCTATGTTCTATATATGTTCTATATTCTATATTCTCTATATATTGTAACATATCTCAGATCAAGTCAAATATCTATCTAAACTCGGTCTAATTAAGTGATTACAGCTAGATAATAATGAGAGTTAACATAGTTTAAGATTGAATTGAATGATACAGGAATTAAGTCATTATATATAAATATATGTATATAGTTTAAGAAATAAAAAAATGACAGAAAAAACGATGAGGTCACGTCGTCTAAAAACGCGAGCCTTATCTTGTTATCTCCACCGAACAGTTGATACGGAGGAGAGAGAATTAACTTACTGACCAATTTATGAGTGTCGGTGGAGACGAGTCTGAAAAATGTTCTTTCAGGAACTTGGATGAGCTTTAGACCAGAAATGTGAGATTCTGATCCTTCTTTTCTATCCTGTTTGACGGTGTCGTTTCTTCTTCTACTTCGGCTAACGGTGGTGGCGGAAGATCGGCGCTGAAACATACGACGTACGACATCGGAGAGAGTTCCGCTTCCCATTTCCACCGCCGATCTCTCCCTGCATTGCCACCACCCTCTAGATCTCTCTCCTCTCTCTAAATGATTGCCTCTCTCAGTCTCTCTATATATTTATATGTATATAATTGTACATATGATCACTGAAGTTCGGCTATTGCCAGTATTAGCTCGAGTGAGGTTCGGAGCTCGGACTGTAAAATGTTTCCTGTTTTTTACTTTTTTTACTTTTTCTTGTTTTTGGAAAAAGAGACCGTAAAACTTTGTTTACGAGTTTTTAACGGAAAAAAAAAATAGAAAATTTAAATTAGAACAGAAAAGAAAAAAATAGAAAATTTAAAATTTTTTTTTATGTTGTTTATGAGTTTTTAATAGAAAAGAATAGAAAATTTAAAATTGAGGACATGAGTTATAATTTAAAATTTATTATATTAAAAGTTGAGGATAATATAAGAATTACAAAAATATTATTTATTCTAATTTTTTTTCCGTTTAAATCAGATCAATTTTTGACAAAAAACTTTGGCAGGAAAAGAGGTAAAGTTTTCTATCCATTTCTTTTCTTTTCCGTTTATTAAAAAATTCAGAAACATAAGAATTGGAAAGAAAACTTAAATTTTCCGTCCATTTCTTTTCTTTTATGTCTATTTTAAAACTCAAAAACAGAGCGTAAAGTTGAATGAATTTAACTCCTCTGATTATTGTGCATCGATATATATACACTACTTGTAAATATTGTTGATTATTCATTTTCAAAAATTTAAGCCGCCAACAAAATTAGAGACATGCTCAATTCGTTTGAGTTTTATGGGAGTCGTTAAGTTTGACAGATATAAAGTGATTTAATTTTGGTCAATTTATCAATTAATATAATATCGATACGCAGACAAAAAATAATCTAACCTACGCGTAGGCATCCGAAAGTATAAAAACAGAAAAGAAAACTTTCAAAGTCTTCTTCTTTCTTTTTTCTTTTTTTTTATACTATTATTTCAAGTTAGTTGTAGTAATTGTGTAAATACTGTTGACTTTATTTTATTTATTTCTAAAGTTCATTTTTTTAGAAAAGCCTAATAATTCTGACATAGTGCAATGAAAATATCAAATAACTTGGCAAATTCATTGAAATAATATAAACAAAATTTAAATAGCTTAACCAATTCACGGACATCCAGCAGGAATCCCAGTTCAAGCAGTTGAACAAATACGCAACAGAATTCAACCATCTGAATCTATCCATCCATCTATTATAAATAGAAATAAGCCCAGCCACGTTCAGATGTTACAAACTGGGTTTGAATCACGATATTTCTTTCATATTTCCGGTGGTCCAGCTTAAATTGCGGATTCCTCACATATCCCTAGATTCAGATGCTTCCCTTTCTTCTGAATTCTACTACTTCAGGAAAGCCAAAATATCTTGTTCCCACACAAGACGTGTATATTCCTCACATTTTATTGACAAAAAGCTGGAGCTTCGAGTGAAGTAATCCTTCAGATTCAGCATAATACAAGGCTAGTCCAAGCCCAAGCAATATGATGAACAGAATGACCCACAAGCTCCATCCTGCAATTAATATAGCAAAAGTTAATAATAACTATTTTAAAACAAATCAGTTGAGGACACACATTTAGCATGACACTGACATTATTTTAAAACAAATCAATTGAGTCGCATACCACTTTGCTTTTCATCATTCATTAGTGTCACCCTTGCACTTGAGTCAAAAGATGCAGACAACAAAGCCCTGTATTTGAGCCAAATGCTTTCTAATCAATACTAGTTCTTGAGGAAGCAGGCATAGTGGAACCAATGGTATAAGAAAAAGGGGCATAAGATAAGCTGTATAACAACCTTGAATCATGTGAGAACTTCAGTGCTGTTACAATGCCAAGATGTGCTTTCTTAACAACAGTCTGCACCCGCATACTGACTGAGTTCAAAATTAAAATGTCACCTTCAATTGTCCCTCTGCATGTTGATCAATCACAAGCGGACACGTCTTAAGTAGGCAGATAGACCATTCTGATGACCTCAATATTTCTAATGTACCACATAATGGCATCTTTAAGACTTCAACATAAAAAATTAATTATTTCAAACTAAAAAAGAGGAATTCTTACACAGCAAGCCTTTTTCCATCGGTCGAAACATTAAACGCGGTTATTGAGTCACGGACAATGTGCTTCGAGTTGATCCTCGCCCATGACGTAGTGTTCCACTTCACAATACTTCCACCTTTGCCTAAGTAGTAGAAGGATAACCATGGTATTAAAGAGTGACTATCCTGAAGTTATAATTCCAGTAATAACTCAGGAGAGCTATAAATAGTTTTTGAATTCTTGTGAAATATTTTTGTTGCTGAGATATAAGGTAAATAATGCTAATCTTGGTATTTAGTGGTAGTCTTGGTATCATCATAGAATCTCATGCAGGTAGAAAGTCTGAAATATAATCAGGCTTGGGCCAAAGTATTGCTTATTCACCTCTTCTGCCTATATTTAGCCAAATACACTAAAACAAACAGACAAAAAAAATCATCTCTCCAGCCCATTTTATTTAATCCTAATTGATTTTTTATGGTCAAGTTGACCATTTTAATTTTTAAAATTAATACTTAAGCAGTTTGACTTTAGTAGTAAATTCTGTGTACTACATAGTTATCATAGTTTCCTGGCTATATCAAAAAAAGATAATTCGATTTATTAATATTCCAAAAAAGTAAAAATCGTCAATTTGACCGTAAAAAGTCAATTAGGGCAAACAAAAAGAGATGGAGGCAGTATTACTTTAAATATGCAAAAAGGGGAAAACACCTGAAACAAACAAGCTCAGTAACAAGTTACTATTTCCATAAAAAAAAGAAAGAGAAAGATGTCCAATATGTGATATTCACCTTGCATTGCCATGACATATAGTACTTGATGCTTGTCATTATTGGGTGAGAATCTGGAGAAGCCAAAACGCTCATCCTGGACACAATGAACATATCAAGTTATGTGAAACAATACTGGGGAAGCTACATTATCGGGGAAGGAAGAATTTGTGAGTAAAAGATATGACAAACACATTATATTAGTGCAAAGAATCCAGTAGATGGTCAACATATAAAGAGTTAAGAGGCCGATTTATTGATCAGTAAGATGTACCAATAAACTCAATTGATGCACTCAATTAGAGCATGCTCAAGGACAAATATTCTTGAAACTACCATGCATTTTAAATTATGACCATCTGACCAAGTTACGTACTAAAAGAGTTTGAGAACTGAAGTTGTTTTGAAGGCTTATTGTTGCCACTGTTTTCTATTATATTTACAGAGTAATACATGTACATGGATACTTCAAATCATTTACAAGATTAGACTATGTAACAACCTAAACAACTATGAAATGATAAGATAAGCTCTATCTAATTTAATTCATGCATGCTAGCTGCCGTTGGGATTTATCTTTATCACATACAAACCAGATATATGTAGATAGGAAGCACTCTCATCAGTCTTGTGTACATGCAATTCCAAAGATCCTGATCATATAAAAAATGCAGGTTTTATACAAGAATTGTTTTCCTTATGTGCTACATACAAAAATATAACCTTCTTACCTTTTCCCTCTGTAAAGCAGCTATAGGCATTGCTAATGCAACATTCCAAACTCTAATAGGGCCATCACTTCCCACAGAAGAAAGAAATTTCCCATCGGGGCTGCAAAACAAAAAAGCAGTAATATCAAATATAATTAAAATTTACAAATGTAGTACGATTTTATTAAACTTGCACTTGCAGAATTGAGGAGTTGAAGCCAATCTGAAGTAGCTGTTGTTGCGACCTGAAAGCTAAATCCTTCACAGAGGTATGAGCATTAGACTCATCCAGAATAGTATCCATGCTAGGCCACTTGAAAACCCTCAACTTGCCATCCTGTACTTCACCATAATCAAATAATCAACAACATATTCTTCAGCATAAAGAGGATATGTAACTTCAGTAAATCAACTTTTTTGTGTTAAAAACGGTTGATATAGCACACGACCAAAGGAAAAGAAAAAGAAATAAACGGTATACAACTATTTTAAAATCACTTCCTATTGAGTGGTTGGAGAATACCTAGTGAAGCCAAATGAGCGCTTGTGGGTATTAAAGTAAGCGATGGCATGACATAATTTCGTTCAAAATACGATTGTTATGACACTACGCTTAGAAGCAACTAAACAAGTTTTAATTATATCTCAGTTTTGACTATATATTTTTAGAAAGTTATCACTAACGTACCATGTTCCAGATAAACATATTTTGTACCAACTAAGTGATTTGAAAAAACCTATCCCTACCATACTCTGTACGACGAAAAGTGACATTTTCCATTCTAGTTCCACGTACTGCATCGAACAACGATCTAGGTAACACTGGTCAACAGACTCAACACCAACTTTTTACATCTTTTGGATAAAATAAGAAAAATGTATTACATAGTAGAGAGGATATATACAAGATGAAACATCCTCCAAACATAACAAAAGTGAACACACAAAGTCATCTATTTATCATTTCTACACTTTTTCTTTATTTCGTGTAACGAAAGCAAATAACTTTATCAGAAATAACATGAACGACAAACCCTACCTCACCACCAACAGCAAGTACAGATCCCTCATCGTCAAAAGTTAGTGCTAGCTGTTGTCCAACATCTTCCAATTGGTTGAGAACTTTCATGGATGATTTTAGACCCCACCCATGAACACCATTTCTTTCTGCTGCATCCCATTCAAACCATCTACACAAGAAAATCACTATAATCAATGTAATTTCTAAACTAATTCTGTAGAATAATATTGAAGGTTTGAAATGAAAAAAACTAACGCAAAAAATAATAATTTGTAATATATTTCTCATTAATTACATCAGAAAATTTAAGTTTCATACTCGATAGGCTTGTCGAGAAACGTAAACTAGATGACAATAATAAGGTTGACTGGGATATAAAAAATTGTGACACAATAAGTACAGATGCAATAATGTTAATGGTAAAAACTCTGGGGGCCTAAAATAAACTTGGAGGCAAATCATAATAGTTTATGCCTGCTTCAAAATAAAACTGAATAGCAATACACGAGATTGATAAACACAGCTAATGGTTAAGTGAATATCAATATTTTGAAACCTTGTTGCATTGGCTTAAAATACAATATTTCAGAAAAGTAAGTTAAAACAAAGTAAAACAAGTGTAGCATTCTTCTTTGAAATTGCCTGCCTGGCCAGCCGAGAATTGAAAAATAAGTTGCAAAATCTCAGACGAAAATGAGAATGAGCATGGAGAATTACCTACAGCTTTTTGGCATTGAACATACAAGTCCTTCCCCCCCAGGGTGGACAGCTATTCTGTAAGGCAGATCAACCCCAGTTCCAAGATTTGCAACCTTTAAACAGAAGACCCTAAAGGCTTAGTGTAGAAATATTACAGGCCAAAGTATTACATTTTACAAAGTTATGATATACTCCCTCCGTTGCAAAATTAGATTTACATTTCTAAAACTACTACTTTTAAGGATTGTTTTATGTTATCAAATGTATGCTTAATATTCCTTCCATTCCACACAAAGAGTGCCCTTTTTTTCCTAGCCAATTTACGAAATCCTAAAATTAAAAATTGATTTTACTTTATTTGATTAGGATAAATGCAATATTCAATATTGGAAACTACTTGAGAAGTATACAAAAATGTCATTTTGAAAATATAAATACAGGCCAATCAAAATTTTAATTTTAGAATTTTGCAAATTAACTAGGATGAAACACAAATAGGACTTTTTTTTGTGGAACTGAAGGAGTATTAGCTAAGAATTAGTAATGGCTATGTGATGCTAGAAATAAAATTGAAAAACTAATGGCAAATTAAGGATAGATAAAATGGAAAATGTATCTCTAATTTAGTAGCGGAAGGGGTAGATAATAGAATAGAAATCTAATCTTAGAAGGGTTACAACTGCATTTAACAAATTCATAGTATATCAGAATTATGAAGAAAACGAGAGATTGGATTTACAGGCTGATCGGAGAGGGAATTAGAGGTGAAGTCGAACTGGGAGACGAGAAGAGCGTTGGGGATACCGCTGTGGCCTTCACCGCCGCCTCCAGAGAGAACAACGTGAGTTCCGGCATCGATCGGCGACGGCAATTCGTCGGAGTCATCTTGAGATGAGTTGGTCTGAGATCGGGTTAAATTAAGTGGGAGCCAAGAAGCTCCGTAAAGAGGCACCCCATAGCTCTTGGAGTTGGGAGTTGCCATAACAGAAACAGAAACAGAAACACAAACACAAACAGATCACTGTGAAGAGAGCCTAGCTCTATACGACTACTCTCGAGCGTTGACAGTAAGATTTGTTACTTGGGGTTATATACTCTTTGCACATACAAACGGATCGGGCCCGTTTACACTGTTCGATCCATAGTCTCTCTGATTAACATTAACCTTTCAATAATACAGTCTTTATTAGTATGTCAGTAACACCGTTTTTATCTTCCCTTTAGTTTTATTTGATTTTTTTCAAAAATTTACTAATAGAATATGCTAGCAGCAATGCCCTTTACACTATTTCGTCTGTGATTTTATTTCCTTTTTATGTTTCATTGTGTTTATCAAATTCCAAACGCCTGATATAGAAAGAGGTCATCAACAAAGATAAAAAGGTGTTTTTGAGAACTCATATGTTTTGGCCTTCAAATAGTGTGTATTCATGGAGAAATTTATCAAGGATATATTACAAAGCTTGATAAGTTATATTTGAATTCTTTTGATCAATTGATGAATAATTCATGGACAGAAAATTACTGCATAAAACTTTGTCCACTATACATGGTTATTTTTAACCGTTGGCATGAGCGATGCTACGGCTTCTCCCACAGTCAAGAACAGAAAATCCGGTCTCATAAAATCATGGGTCTCGCCTGATCGCTGCAATTTTTCCATCACCTCACCGATTGGATTCACTAATACAAGCTGTGAAAGCAAGAACCAGTCATTAGTAATACTTTAAAAACTAGCTAATAGAAGAGAAATGAAAATGTTAAGTGACTTGCCTCGAGACTTTTCTTGTCTAATACCCTCCTCAAATCCTTAAAGAAGGAGACTCCACTAGTATCAATGGCACTTACAGCTGTAAAGAAATTTATTAGAACAAATTGATTGCTAAATGATAAAAAAAATGTAGTATTAATTATGATCACAATTTTAATATAGAGGAAATTAAAGATGCTAGAGTATAACTTTTGAGCTGCAAAATCATCCTTTTTAGCATCACAATACCATGGAATCAAACTATCATGTTAATTATTAATAGGATAATTGCATATTTATACGGATGCTTGTGGTTACCCAAATATTGGAGGCACCCTTTTATTTGATTCTTTTTCTTCTTATGCCTGCTCATCACGGCAGGTCTTTCAGCTCCAGTATTAGGGGTTCACAAGTAACTTACCAGACAAATCTAACACCACAAATCCAAGTTCAGAATGTTTTTGGCTTTCTTCTGCTTCATAATCCTCAATACATCGTGAAATCCTTCATAAAAGAATTGTTAGGTCAAAAAACATAATTGTGAAAATCATGCAGAGCCTGAACCATGAGTATTAACTAATGAGTTACCTATTCAGAGCAAATTACTAACCTATCATTGAGATAAGTGATGTTTGCAAAGTTAATTGGAGCTTCAATGCTTAAAATAAGAAATCCAGGGACTCTGACCGCTGCTTTGTACTGGTGAAGGTTTCGGAAAATATGTGAACCGGGTATGTTTCCCAACATCACTATTTTTGGTCTAGTAATTTGCAAGAGGACCTTGAATATGGATATTCCTACCTGATCATCATCAACAACAACATACCATATATATCATATCAGTCTTGACTTAAAGAATAAAACACTAGAAATTTTTAATACAAATTCTGCACAAGTACATGTTGAAGCGGGATCCTGAAAATCCCACAAACTCATGTGAATACATATTTGTGAAAAGTATACTGCTAAAGTTAGGGGAAAAGTAAATAATGAAGAGAACTTACAGCAATAGCAAGTCCTTCTTGAACTGAGATAAAGATAACACCCAAGAATGCACATAACATCACAAGGAAATCAAACTTATCGATTTTCCAAATTTCGTATGCTGCAGGGATATCAATAAGGCCAACGACGGCTGTGACTATGATCGCCCCTAATACAACGTTTGGTGTGTACTGGAATAGTGGCATGAGGAAGAGGAGTGTCACCATAACCGTGAACGACATAATTATGTTAGATACTGCAGTTTTCGCACCCGCATTGTGATTCACAGCTGATCGAGAGAAAGCACCTGCAGTATTTCAAAGTTCCATTAGAGAATTTTGTTACGTCAATGCTTGCATTTGGAAATTAAGGAAATGTGAAAATTGTAATACCGGTTGTAACATAGCAGGAAGTGGAGGAGCCAACGACATTCATCAACCCAATTGCAATCATCTCCTTGTTACCATCTACCTGATAGTTTTTTAGAGCAGCAAAAGTTCTTCCTACAGCAATACCTTCCTGTTTCAAATAATGATTCAATCAAACACGTCACAAGTATGGCCTTTTTTTATATCTTTCCTCCCTGTTATCATACTCTATTAACAGTGCAATGTAATTAAATAAGTGATCTAACCCTAAGGTAGCAAAGTACCAGGACATCTGAATTGGGACAAACGGAGGGAATTACATGTCCTCAAGATACATTTCTAAACCAACAATTTTAAAGAAAAATTATTTTTATCAAAACATATCTCTAACATTTAGTAGAAATATAGTAGTAGTAATGACATAATAGTATTTAATCTACCTAGAAGTAAGTAACGACATGCTAAAAACTTCATTTCACTTTATATAATCTAAAAATGAAAATAAGAAAGAAAAACATATATCTAATTTTGGATTTGGGGGAGTAAAGTTTCAAACAAGTATAGAGAAAGTATTGCAAAAGTATGAAAACTTACAGTGAGGGAAAGAATGCCGGTGATAAGACCAGTTTTCATGACTAGCCCAAGATAGCTTCCGTGAAAATTCAGCTGGTTCCACGAAGGAGGGTTTAATCCTTCATCTAATTTTCCAATCTAAAAAGAATTTTTGTTATCACATTACATTACATAAATAAACGAACATTATAATTAAGTGACAATACACATAAATGGATTGAGGAGAGAGAAAATGTAGAGGCTCCCTAAACTTACAACACTAACGCCATGTTTTTGAGCTTTGAATGCGAAAACAAAGAGGGTAGAGAGGATGACTGATAGAAGAGGAGCTCCAGCAGACACCCAGAATAACTTTGGCTTCTTCATACTCTGCATTATATTACACACGTTAAAAATCTACTCATGATCTTTGCTTATTTCTATGTCCATTTGTTTTGGGACAACCACTATTTTGAAACCCAGCCCAGTCCGGCCGTTTCAACCGGTCTGGTTGGGCTTTGGATTGAATCGGTTGACCGTCGATTGAACCGGTAAAACCGATTAGATTGACCTAATGAATCGGTTTTTATAATTTTTTTTGTATCAAAAAATTTTTAATATTAAAATTAACCTATTTTAGTAATAATATTGTAACTCAATTTTATTATGTTTTAGTTCATAAAAAAAAAGATTTTTTAAAATTTTATTAGTTAAGAATAATATATATTTATGATGTCACCGGTTCAATCACTAGTTGAACCAGTGACCCCATCCATCCGATAATTTCTCCGATTCGATGACCTATTCAATCAGTTTCAAAATATAAAGAACATTTTCATTTATATTTTACGTAATCTCTTTGTTCTAAATATAAAATCAGTATTGACTTTCTAAAATCAACTTAAAATGTTTTTAAATTTAAAATTGACATAAATTTCTTTTATTATAGTTAATACATGGATGAATACCATAAATAATCTAATATCATATTATATATATTGTGAAGTTTAATTTTATTTAACAAAAAATAAAAACACAAGAAAAAAGTTTGGAACAATTACATATTATAGTATATTTTTAAAAGTAATTACAAAAATTATACATCCATAAAATATTTACAAAAAAATGACACTTTATCATATATATTTACAATATTAGTGTAAGACCCCGAATTTTATGAAATAAAAGTATTCAATTTTTCTTATAATTACTATTCAGTAAATGGTGAAATTGATAAATGTTAAAATTAAGGGTGATATATGAATTTTTTTTCAAAATAAACAAGTGGTTATAAAATATTCATTGTTGTCGGGGAATATTCGTTTGGTCGTGGAATATTCTTTCTGTCGTGGAATATTCGTACGACGGCGCAGACATTTGTGGGCCCCATAACAGAATAACTGTCGGATGAAGATAACGACAAAAATTGAGTTTTTATAATTAACGGCGTAGTTGTTATCGTTAACACTGTTGGAATACCCGGTGGTTAAAATACAGTAATACGCGTGTTTGCACAGTAGCACACGGTTTTACACAGTATTTTTGAATTATTGATCCTTACGTAAGAAGGCACTACTCAATAATTGTTACAGTAATTACTGTTCAATATTTTATTTTATTGATTCAATAATTTCTACGTTGAAATTTTATATTATTGTTGTTTCAATAATTGTTGCTGCACAGTATTTTCCTTTATCAGATCAATAATTCATATTATTTGAATAATATTATTAGATAACATTATTGTCAATGTCTAGAAAGTTCTGTCTAAGGAGAGGTTTGGTCATCTAATTGCGCGCCAATAAGGAGAAATTCTTATTGGAAAGCCCCCTCTTTCCTGGGAACGGTCTGGTTGTCATAAATGTGATTCTGTAATATTATTTGTGAATAATAAATTATTGATTCATATGATAAGAAAATATTTATTTTAGGTGGATATAAATGAGGGATATATTTTTGTGGTTAAAATTGAAGGAGTTAATGTTGAGGTTTTTATCAGTATTTTTGTCGGAATGGAGGTATTAAAAATCAGGGTTTTTGAGATATTTTGCGGGGGTTATAATTTTTAATCCGACCGTTGGATCGTGGTAATTTTTGGATATGTTATACATATATAAGTTGAGTATATGTCCACAAATTGTGAACCGTTAAAAATGAACGTATGATTTGTTATGAATTTTACGAGATGACTGGTTCAGAAATTGTTGAATTTTTGGAGTTTATCATTTTGGTGGAAAATTCTAGAATTGGTGGGCTCCACTTGTGGTTGGTGAAGAAATGTGCTGAATTATATTTCAAATGTGGTGGGTGGGAATAGTAGCAGGTAAAGCCATTAGGTTGCAGGTCAAACCTACCAAAATTTTCCTATAAATAGAGGGCTAAGTTAGAATTGAAAATCACACTAGAAACATAAGCTTTCTCTCTTTCTCTCTCTATATTATGAAGCATATTTTGTGAGTTTTTAGATACTTGGTGAGTTTCTATTCATCAGTGCAAGTTTCCTTCAGCATCATATCCGATATCCAGTCAGAAGTACTGCTCTTTTGAGGTAAGGGATTGTAAGGGATAGTAAGGGATAGTAAGGGATATTAAGGGATTTTAAGGGTTGTTATGATTTTCAGTTTCGTAATTTTTCTGATCTTCAAAAATTCTGGAAAAATTTGAAATGATATTTTGATGAGTTTTCTTGATTGTGTCCAAAAATGGTGATTTTTGGATGTATAGATTGAGAGTTATGAATTTTATGAGAAAAGACTATTTTAGAAGTAACAGCTTATAATTTCTTGTGGTTAACTCCAAAATTGATGAAATTTTTATTGGGAGTACATGTATATGAAAGGAGTATACTCTGTGAATTTCAGATTTTTTAGATAAAAGTACAATTTTTGATAAATGTCTAAATATTCGGCTATTTTGGCCATATGAAAAATAGTAAATGACTTTTAAAAATTCTGAGAAAAATATATGTTCACTATGGGACTATATTATGCTAAATTTCAGAAAAGAAATATTTTTGGAACTGATTTGGTATTTTTCATGAAAATGTACTAGTTATGAGTAAATGAATTAAATATGTTATGTGAAGTAAGAAAATTGGAAAATAGGATTTTATAGCTTGAGAATCCTATATGAGGTATATGCAGATTTTTGATGAGGGTTTTGGTTATTGGTAATGAAATCTTATGAGTTTGGTATTTTTGAATGATTAAATGCATTATTTAGTAAGTGTAAACAATTTAAATAAATTGTTTATAAGCTTAAGAAATGTTATTCTTTCAATATCATTATACCGAAATATTGGTATGGATTTTATTGTGAAATTTCTATCTTTTGTGTTGGGGTTACTATTCATGAGTTACTATTCACGATTTACTATTCATCTGTTACGAATATTACTCTTGAGATTAAAACTATATGTTGATCATATTGATTTTATCATCATATATAACATTTTTATAACCCTGATGTTGAAATTCTCTTTCACTGGAGTGTAAAGATGGGTAGATTATTGGTATGATCATGACTAGGATTCTCTTTGGCCTGTAGTGCAAAGTTGAATTGTGACTGGTATGATCATGACCATTGAATTTATAATTGAATATCTTAAGCTTAAGTGCAAAGGTGAATTGATCAACATGGTTATAATTATTGTTTATATAAATTCTGAAATGATTATATATTTCTTTGAGATATGAATATATTTGGCCTGTAGTGCAAATATGAATTGTTGATGAATATCTTTGGCATGTAGTGCAAAGATGGCCTGTTGATGAATATCTTTGGCCTGTAGTGCAAATATGAATTGTTGATGAATATCTTTGGCATGTAGTGCAAAGATGGCCTGTTGATGAATATCTTTGGCCTGTAGTGCAAAGATGAACTGTTGTTGAATATCTCTGGCCCGTAGTGCAAAGATGGTTTGTTGATAAATATCTTTGGCCCGTAGTGCAAAGATGGATTTGTTAGTATGATTATAAACAGGAACTGTGATTTGGTATAACCATGATCTTTGATGTTTCAGGTAAAGACAGGTGATGAAAATATTCTTCGTCCTGGGTGCGAAGAAAAATTTATAGTCACAATTATGATTATGAGTTATTCATATGATTGTGGAAAGGAACTGTTGAGTGATGTTACATGGATAAAATATTGTTGGTGGATTTTTAACATGGAGAAGATAATAGACTTTATAGTCTATTTGACTCTTCTAATGGATTGCTCGTTCCGCTGTAACTATGGTTGAAATTTTTATCATTTACCATATGTTCTAAATCTCTGATTTATTGTTGATGAAGGCTATTGATAATTGAATTATCTTTAGTCATGATATTCTTTACTGAGCTAGTTGTGCTCACCCTTTTGCTTCACAATTCCTTTCAGGTAATAAGAGTGTAGCTGGGTCGAGCGGGGGTAACAAGGGAATAGAACGGTGGTCATCATTTAGTAGTTATATTTGGTGAAGAAAATAGGGTGAGGCGAACCCAACGTTGGAAGGGTGTTTTGTCACTATCATACAAGATGTCTAATGACATACAACCTCGTGTCATCATAGGACAGGGTTGTGCTCATCCACTTGCTGAGTATATCTATGGGCACTACCTATATAATCTTGGTGTTTGTTTGAAGTATAATTCTCAATTTGAGACAGTGGAGATAATGATAAGTCAAGAGAAGACTCACCATTGGGAAGAATATGATAGTAATCTTCTCGTTTTTCTTTGGGGTCTATTGGGTCAACCAAGGATAATTCTGTGGCCATATGATATCTATCATAACCTAGACGCGTGGCCTCCCGTGTACGAAGGTTTCCTTGAGCATTTCCCAAAGATTCTAATTTCTAAAACAGTTTTTGACTATACTTTTATGTAAGGTACCTTTGTGAAGTGCTGATACATGATGGTGTCCAACGTCACAGTTGGTATATATTTGTATCCAAACTCACAGCATATGTGTTGTTGTATTTTGCACGACAATTGTTGTAATAAAGTTGTAGTTGTTTTCTGTACCATGTATTTGACGACTCAGAATGGGTTGGATGGAATGGACCTATTTTGGGGTCGTTACAATTAGTGCAATTAGAATTCCTTAATTTAAGGGATTAATATGCAATTAGGATTTCTTCATTTAGGGGATTAGTATTGGAGATCTCCCATATCTCTTCCCGTTAATTATTATTTTCTTTTTCAAACACAACAGACCCATTTTGATATTTGTTCCTGTTTCTCTCTCTTTTTTCTTCATCCTCTTTTTTCTTCATCATCTTTTTTTCTACTATAAACCAAAGTGGCGACGGTTTGCCTGACAGAGGAGGGTTTGCCCGGCGGTTTGTGGAGTCAAGCATATAAATTGACTTAGGGTTCTGAAACATAAATAAGGTTGTTCCGACCTTCGTCAACAGGTTTATTGTTCTTGTGTGTTGGACAAAGTTGGAACATATCGGTTGTATACGCCTCTTTTCTTTGATATGTTCGTTTTTCATCTTACTTCTGCTGTTAAAAAGTCAAGTTCAACATATGATATATTATTTTTACTCAAAAGTTTGGAAAGCATGAATAGATTTAGATTTCATCTGATGTCTCGTGAAAGAACATGTTCTTTTGCTGAAGGCAGAATTGATAACTTGGATAATTTGAAAGTTGTCGTCTCTTAGGCAGAATTTGGAAAGCATGTTTATTATGTAAAGAACCTATTTTAAAGGGGTTTTGATGTTGAAATACATAATGTGGCTTTACCAAAATTTCCAGTTGAGAATTTTTTAAGTTATATGAATAAATCAAAGTGACAGACATACTAAGGTAACCAAATCTTCATACCAAAGGTTACCAAACCTTCATAACTAGGTTACCAATCCACCTCCACACCTGCAGTGTTTTCATAGTGCAGTTGGTAACCAAACATTCATACCAAGATAACCAAACTGTCATACCAAGGTAACCAATCCACCTCCACACCTTCAGATTTTTCATAGTGCAGTTGGTAACCAAACATTCACACCAAGGTAACCAAACCTTCATACCAAGGTAACCAAAGCTACTGTTGAACCAATCCACCTCCACACCTTTAGATTTTTCATAGTGCAGTTGGTAACCAAACCTTCACACCAAGGTAACCAAGCCTTCATACCAAGGTAACCAAAGCTACTGTTGATCCAAAAATTAGCAACTGATAGAAGAGATTAGTAACTAAACATTCATACTAAGGTAACCAAACCTTCATATCAACGATACCAATCCACCTCCACACCTGCAGTTTTTTCATAGTGCAATTGGTAACCAAACATTCATACCAAGGTAACTAAATTGTCATACCAAGGTAACCAATTCACCTCCACACCTTCAGATTTTTCATGGTGCAGTTAGTAACCAAACCTTCACACCAAGGTAACCAAACCTTCACACCAAGGTAACCAAAGCTACTGTTGAACTGAAGAAGAAGATAATGGAGATAGAGGGCCTTCTGACTGATTCAAGGAAGAAGGTGGAAGAACTTCAGACATTTACAGAATCTAAGTATCGGAGATGGAAAAAGAAATAACTTAGCTACAAGAGCTTCTTAGATTTTCAATCTGGATCACTACAGGTTTGCATCAACTGTCATGTCTATGAATTATGAGTTTTTGTGAGTATATATATATATATATATATATATATATATATATATATATATATATATATATATATATGTTTCACGGTTTATTTATTTTGACATGAAGTGATGAAACTACTCAGGAATTAAGGGTGGGTTCCAACTCAATAAAGCAAGAGGTTTTGAAGACACAGAGTATCTCGCGCCTGAAATCATCAAAAGAGAGGGACATGGAAGTGTTGTTGATTGGTGGACATTTGAATTTGAATTATTAATTATGGCAGTTATTTCTCCTTGATTTTAGGTTTCCTTATTAATGTGAATTGCGTTATTTTTGTAATTATTTTGTAGATGTTTTATTTTTGTAATTACTTTCTAATTGTTGTATATTAGTGTTAAGGACCCAAAAAGTTTTTATATGTATAGTCAAGTTGGGTAGTGAGTCTAGTGACCCGTATAGTTATAAATAGGAATATTGTTGACGGGGAGAATTAAATGAAAACAAACAAAGAATACATACGTGATACGTATATATCGGAATAATACACTTTTTGGTCACTGTACAAGGGTTCGATTTTCATTGTGGTTATCGAATTTTTTTTTGTTACAATCGAAACGGACGGAATGCTGACTGTGCAAATTGGCTTTTTTTTTTTCTTACGTGGAGCATAGAAATGCCATATCAGTTATGAACTTAACCAAATCATTTCTTCCTTCAAAATCATACTGTACAATAGCAAAAAGAGCTCTTTTAGGTGAACATGGAAATTAGACATGGAAATTGGACATGAAAATTGGACATGAGTGTATTTGAATTTTATCTGTTTGTATTTTTACCCATCATTGGGGGTCAAAATAAAATTAAGAGAAATTCAAATACACTCATGTCCAATTTTTATGTCCAATTTCCATGTCCACATAGAGTTTTTGCAGCAAAAAATCAAAATTTATTTTCCTCATATCAACAACTAATAATAATAATAATAATTTCAAAATAATAATAGTAATAATTTAAATACATGTGAAATACAAGGGCAGATTACTCCACTAAAATAATTTATTGAAATAATTTTCAATTTTCAAATATATTACATATATATTATTAAAATACAAAACCAAAATTAAATTTTAATAAACTAATTTCAAAGGAATGACTAATAATTCTGAAAATACCATCCGAGTTAGAAATTCAAACTTTAAATATATAACTAATAATTCTGAAAATGAATTATTATTCTAAATTTTAAAAACTAAAATTATTATTATATAACAAAATCATTAAATCGATTAGCCATAAACAAATCATTCCCAAACAAACAACCAATTAAAGATGGAAGCTCCATCACCAAATTCTTTCCAAACAAAGTGAAATCTAGTAAAATCAATGGAAGCTTCATCGTCAAAGACAAGATTTATGCCGCCATATTCTTCTTTCATAAATTGCAATAGAATAGTGATTTCAAATATCCGATATATAACAAGAAATTCTGCAATTAATTAGAAGAAATTAAAAAAAATCCAAAGGTTCATTCCCAAACATTTAATGGGGATCTGAAATTCATTCAAATCAAAACCCAAAATCCAAAATTTCATTCTAACCAAATTCAAAACAAACTCAGATATCTCATTCTTGACCAAAATAAAACTAGAGTTTGGTTGGGCACTTTCCACACTCCAGACGACTGTTTAGGCGGCAACACAACTATCCAAGAGCTGCGTGACAACAAATCTAGGTGAGACGATGAGGAAGGGTTGCTACAACGCCTATCCACAACGGCATTGCTATGCACTTTCCGATGAGTTGCTACGACGCCTATCCACAGCTAAAGAAGAAGAGGAGTTAAGAGTTCCTACGACGCCGATCCAGAACGGCGTTGCTCAACCAATGTCGATATTCTTGTGAGAAATTCTGCGAGGAGGTTGGTGATTTCTCACTAATGGAAAGTTGTTTGGTAAAAGAGAGTGGGTCGTAGCAGATCTGAATTTGTGATGGTGGTAATGGTGGAGCAGAGAGCTGAAAAGGATGGCTTTGGTAACAGAAGTATCAATTTGATGAGCGGAAAGGAGTATCTGTATATACGTGAATTTATTTTATAAAATCATTAATTTTATATTATTATTAACATAAAATTAATGAATTTATATTAATAACTTAAAATTCAATAATAACGTAAAGTTAATGAATTTATATTATTTTTTAATTTTTAAATATTTTAAGTTCACATTAAAAATATAAAATTATCTAATATTTTGAAATTATTATTATTATTATTATTTAAAAATTATTATTATTATTTTGTAATTATAATAATTTTACAAATGTATTTATATAAATTAATTAATTTAAATTATTATTTAAAAATTATTATTATTATTTAAGAATTATTATTATTATTACTATTATTATTATTATTATTATTATTATTATTTTGAAATTAATATTATTATTTAAAAATTATTAGTATTATTATTATTATTAATACACATGGCAAAGCATATCTGTACACATTAGCATTTCAAAATAATGCGATATGCACAGTCAGCACATCCGTCAAATTTTTGGACGGAAATCGAACGGAATGACTATTTTATAATTTTTGAGAATACAATTATTTAATTATAATAAAAAAAAATTTAATAACCACAATAAAAATCGAATCCTAATATAGTAACTAAAAAGCCAATTATCCCCGTATATATCTTTTTGAGAAATAGTACGGGCTATTGATAATGTATTGGATAGACGTTCAGTCATGGCACAGATAATCTGAACAGATTCTCAAAATAAAAAAAAAGTAAATTCAGAATTGATGACATACAACGTGTCTGGTTATGAGGAGGAACACGAGGAAGCAAATTCCCATGAGTATTGTTTGCCACGACCACTGCACATGCATTATTATTTCAACACAAAACAAACAAATAATCCAATTAATTAATATTATTAGTGATCCAAAACCGAATGATATTCAAACATCAGTACGTACTAGTACTATAATTTAATTAAGCGATTTAAATTCAAATTAAACACACATATATGAATCATTCGGACTAACCTCATTTGTATTGTGGAAAACAGAACTCATAACCGGAACCAAACCCATTTTTTTGGTGAAATGGATGATGCCAAGAAGACTTTTAAGCTGCTGAAGAGAAACTATGATAGCAGCTCCTGCCATGAACCCAACAAGTGTAGCCTTTGAAAGAAAGTCAATAATAAATCCAAGCCTGCAAATTGTTGTAATTAATTAATACCAACATATTATATATATATATATATATATATATATATATACTCCTAATTAATTAACAATTCAATACCCTTTATTTTATTTAAGACTACTACTGTAAACTTGATTAACTGGCACCTCAAGAAGCCTAAAGAAGCTTGGAAGAGACCAGCAAAGAAGGTTGAAGAGAATGCGAGGTGGAGAAACAAAAGAGGGTCGGCAGTAGGAGAAACTTGTTGCCTAAGCATTGACCCCATAACCAGAGAAGCAATTGAAACTGGACCCACTGCTAGATCTCTTGAGCTCCCAAGAACAGCATACACAAGTGGAGGAACAAAGCTTGAATCTACAATTCCATATATATATATATCAAATTAAAATCGACTAATTAGTCCACATGCATTATATTTTAATAAGGTAAAGACCTCATATATATATATAGATATATAGCAGAACATGACTTACAGAGACCAACAATGGGAGGTAAATTAGCAAGCTTGGCATAACTTATTCCCTGGAAAAATAAAATAACACAAAAAGAGTATAATTAGTTGATAAATGAGGAATTCAAATTCATTAATTATATAATTGATACTACATATGTATATAATAGAAGTTGAGGTTGAACCTGAGGAATGGCTAAGCTGGCAATGGTGAGGCCAGAAACAATGTCAGATTTGAAGAGCTTGAGATTGTATTCAGGACCCCATTTGAGAATAGGAAATACATACTGAGCGCCAAGTATCCATTTCTTTCCGAGGGTCTGGCCTTTAAACTGGCGAAGAGGGTCATCAGGAAAGAAGGTCTCTTTCAGCCTGGTCTTCAGCTTCTGGATGGTACTCCTATGGGGTGGTGCCTCTACTCTGTGCACCTCCATCCCTATTTCCACACTCATCATGGTGTCGTTGTTGTTGTTGTTGTTGTTGTTGTTGTTATAGCTATTCGTATTTGGTGCCTCCATTCTATGAAGCTAGCTAGCTAGCTACAATTTATGACTAGTAAAATGAATGTATCTTGTGGTACTGAATATATATATATATGGGTTGATATACACATATATTTATATACTCCATGCGTTCCTTTTCTAATACTCTCTTCATTCCTAAAAGATTAACTTCTCGTAGAGGGGATCCGATTAACATGGAGTTTATTTTTTGATAAGTTGGTTAATTGACCAATAAAATGCTCACACACATAGAGTCTCGCATCGTTTCAGCCCTCTATTGGCCAATTGATCAACTTACCCAAAAATGAACTTCATGCTAACCACTTCCTCATAAAGGGATAGTGATGGAATTTCAAACAAATTTTAATGATTTTCTTAATCCGTTTACAAAAACTTTAAACGACAATCTTTTAAGAACGAATGTAGTATGAATTTTCCGGTTCCGTGGCCCCATTCATCCACCACCACATCAAACCGATATTTCAAAAAAGACCGCTACTAAACAAACCAGTTATTGCCCACTAACTAGCTAGGGCAAAAGCACTGAGAGGGGGAGAGAGAGATTTTAGTTCTATATTTTCTGTATAGGAGAAGGATCGGCTAGCCTTATCTGTATGGGTGTGTGTAAAGTATATTCTAAGGATGAATTGAAGGACCCTACTACGCCCTTTGCTAGTTGTTTCGTAGCAGATAAAGATAGACGGACAAAGTTTCTCTAAATATTAATTATTGGGCAAATGTTAACTTCTTCGTTTTTAACCCACATGTTTGCGAATAAACAATTAACACCTCTATGAATTTTTAAAATATAATGTTGTTCCTTTTTGTCGGTTCCAACCAATTAGTCGCTTGAAATACGATTTAACTATCGTTGACGTAGTTTGACGGTATAACTGTAACAATATACATCTAATTCTCTCCAAAAAAAACGTATAACTATTTCATTTTCCTCCATATTCAACAAAATAGAAACTATATAAACAAATTTTTCACCGTCTAATAACAGATCTATTAATGGTCGATATCGACTTGGGTATGGGCCCGATCGCAAGGACTAGCGGCCAGAGAAATAACCAAGTACGTCAACTACTATACGTACGTGCGGGACAACCTTGATGTTGTTATTTATTTTCAATGTATGATATTTTAATTTCAAAGTATGATATTTCAATGATTTAGTAATTTTAATAATTGTTTTGCGCATCTTGAAGGTTCTAAATTATTCTACTATTTTGATGATAACAAAATAAGAATGATCAAGTTTTTACTCTACGAATTGATTTTTTATCATAGAGTGACTTCAGCCTTTACTCAACGATCGTTAAGTTCGTTTTAAGCACTTCACTCTACGACATTAGAGTGACTTAGCATTCACCCAACAATCGTATTGTTCCTTTTGAGCACTTCACTCTGCGATAATAATGTGACTTTAGCCTTCACTTAACGATCGTAAAGTTCTCATTGAGCACTTCACTCTACGGTAGTAAAGTGACTTCAGCATTCACTCAACTATTGTAAAGTTCCCATTGAACACTTCATATATTTTTGGAATGCTATGTTTTGCTTTAGTGGATGCTCTGTTTTTTATTCTAAAATTTCACTGGAAGCCTGCAAGTAACTTGTAACAAGACTACTCGGGCTTGATTTGAAATCGTGCTCAACACAATAGCTAAACGAACCTCAATCAAACCTTATTTTATATATACTCGATAAATCTTGTGAACCAAATTGAAATAACTTAATACTCGACTCGACTCAATTTATTTACACACTTAGGAACAATATTGTATTTTAAAATTCATGGAAGTAGATGCATGTGGGTTAAAAACGAAGAAGTTACAACTTGGAAGTACATTTTTGTCATTTACCCTTACTTATCCAACGACTAGATGGTGATCCAATTGAGAAGGTTGTATTGGTAATATGCACTCTTTCTGTTCTAATATTAAAAACATATTTTTACTTTTATTTCGTTTTATAACTAAATATATATTTTAAGTTAGAGATTATAATTAATGTGACATAAGATTTTATACAAATCATTATTTATATTGAAATAGTATCACTTCATGAGATAGTACAAGCCATTTTTGAAGAAACGAAATATGCATATTGATTTAAACATAAATAAGAAAGAATGGGAGATCTCATTAATTAGAAATTAATATTGGAATATATGGAAGAATATTCGAGTTCAACTTGCTCAATCAATTCATTCAAGGATGGTGCACTTTCCTAAGCTGGTTATGAATTTTATGAAAGATGATGAGACAAGTGTTAAATGTTGCTAAGAGAGAGAGAGACGGTTACGTTTGAAGACTGAGGTCGGTAATAAACATCACCAATGAGGCAATGATCAGTATATGTGCCAACTTTCAACATACTTTTACCAATAGGCAATAGATAGCTAGCTAGCAATATCTGCCCACTCTTTATCTTCTATCTTTATCTTGTCCATATCGTTTACTCCACCATACACTATTAATGAAGTTTGTAAATACCAGATCTCTCTATCCTTTAATACTATATATCATGTTGTTTTAAAGTTATGTATAAAAATTTAAAAATAAATCAAATTTTTAATTGAATCGGTACAAATTAAACTTGAACAGTTGATTCACTTGTCATGATCATGGCTTTGATTATATATCACTTACACATAACGCCTATTATCACTTGAGCAACCCCAAAATTTATAAATAAACAAACTTAATTTTGAACTATGTGGTTCAAATTAGAACAAAAATAGATGACAATTTCTACTAGTAGAACCAACCTGCTGATCAAGAAAAAATAAAAAAATGTTGTCCCCTGGCTATGCAACCACATGGCAATATAGCAGTGCGTGACCCTTCATGTCCTAAAACGATATGGACAGTGTAATTATTGTTCTTTTCATTAGTATTAGTATTAGTATGTACACTTGCGACAATTAAGTTGAGTCGTACAATACAATCTACTGATCATTAGCTTTCAGGCTTCAGCTGATATATTGCCTCACAAGTCTCAGATTTGACTTCTGAGCTATCAGATATGTATGTACGACAGGCTAGGCCACGCCATTGTGTATTTGACATGTGTAACTGTCTATATATTTTTCTCTTGAATATATATTTAGGTACCTTCCA
Organism: Panax notoginseng; assembly: GCA_016801055.1. NCBI lineage: Eukaryota > Viridiplantae > Streptophyta > Magnoliopsida > Apiales > Araliaceae > Panax > Panax notoginseng. The sequence goes on from CM029022.1 coordinate 48,870,829, forward strand.
TCATTAGGCTTAAATTGGCTGTCTATTTGATGTATAATGATTGGTATAGTACAACTGATTAAATATTTTCTAAATAAATTAACCGGAATCATAATTAAAATGAGGAGGAAGAAGAAATTAATTAGAAAGATTTGACATGGTTGTTATCTTCAACTTCAATATTAATTGGCTGGTTATAATTAACCCAATCAATTTGATCATGGCCCACTCCCACGGAGAATTAAGCAGCATGCAGTGGTATAATGCATATCAGTTCATGATCGATATATGTGCTTTCGGTGCCCATGACAGTACGACTCAACTCCACTCGATCGATCGGGTGCACTTACTTTAATTTAATTCTGTACCTGTTCCAAGAGAGAGCTAGCTAGCTTATGCAAATCCGGTGAATCCTGAAGAGGGACCAAAGTATATTTATTTATAAGTCTTGATCTGCATCTTCTTTCTCACATAATAAAGGAAGAAATTAAAGCTACAAATGTTATGGCGCACTATAGTGACTTCCCACCTTCAGACTTGCTATCCTAATCTATACTAATTGTCATTTTATTTGAAAAAATTGGTATATAATCATGTCACTGCCATGGGAAAAATTAAAAGTCTAGTCAAATTTCAACGACTAACTCTATTTTTCTTGATAAAGTCACACACACACACATATATATATATATATATATAATAAAAATTTGGTCTCCTTGATTGGAGACCCAGGACGATCTAAGAACGAACTTATATATGAACCACACATCCTAACCTAACCAAGCATGGTGGAATTATATTGTAATATACCACATTTTTATTGAGTCATCTTTCTAATAATTTTGAATGAAAAAATATATTTTCAAAAATAATATATATATATATATATATATATATATATATATATATATATATATACACACACACACACACGCACCTTAGCCAGTTCCAAATTATAAGAGTGATTATGTTTAATTTTTAAATATTTTACAATATTTTCAATTGTATTATATTGACTGAACCTAAATTAACTCGTATCATCAATTTAAGTTTAAATGTATCTCAAATTGACTTTAAGAGTTAAATTAACCTCATATTTAAAACATATATATATAGAGAGAGAAAATCTACCCAACGAGAGTAGTTATAATGTTATCAATCATTTGCCTCATAAGTCAAGGCAACATTAGGAGTCTGATAAACGGACTTCATATTTCAACGGGTACACTCCACAACAAAATAAATTTTGCTCAAGTTTAACATTATAGTAGACAATAATTAAGGGAATTATTATTTTTACAAGTAAAAATTGATATTTTTATAAGATCTTTTTAACACAAGTGTGTGACTCAATTACTATTAATGTGAGAGGAATCACGTGAAATTATCACTTTTGCTTGTGATTTTTTTTAGTTGAATGACATTATGTCATTTTAAGTTGTCACTCACTTTTAAAGTCGTTTCTAAAATTTATTTTTCGACAATTGAGTTCTTAGACTAACATTTTGTGTCAATTATATTCTTTTTCCCCAATTTCACTAAAACCCGCACAAAATCTGACCCAATTCATTTTTCCAAGGACAATTGTAAAAGTCTTTCATTTTCCAATTGACTAAAAATACTTAGCGTTTGCAGTTTAATACTGTGGATAAGAGACTTCTATAAGGAGGGTATTTTGGACATTTATCTAGTCTGCAGTATTAAACTGCGGAATACTGAAAACTAAACTGTGGACGGGACCTCTATTAAACCGTTAGATCATCGGATGGACGCTCACGATATGTTGTAAAGATAACCTTAAATTGGCAACGTTGGCTATGTATCAGTCTTATATATATATATATATATATATATATATATATATATATATTTGAAAGGATCTCCAACGGACTGGTCCAGTGACGAACCGGCTACGGCGACGGTATGAACCGTAGTCATAGTTGGTTCGTCAACGGACTAGTCCGTTAGAAAACCGGCCTGATATATATATATATATATATATATATATATATATATATATATATATATATATATTCCTTGGCCGCCGCCTTCTTTCTTTCACTATTTCTTTTATGTATATAGCAATTCTTAATTTTTGGATTTTTTTCCCTCTGTATTGTAATTTGACCATCTTTTGTGCTGTGTTTTTTTTCCCTCGTTTGGTGGTTACTAGTTAATTACTTAATTTATGTGGTGAGTGGAGATTGTTGAAGCTTTGGTTATGGTATGGATTAATGAAGACGAAAAATGTTATATTTAGATTTAGTGTATGAAGAAGATGAACAGTTTTTTCTACTTAACTCCTATTCTAAAAAAAATTGGGATGGCGTGACATTATGTCCTAAAAAAGAAGAAATAATTATTAAAAAAATCTAAAAAAGACAAAAATCTGTGTTTTATGAAATTTTATTTATTTTTTAAAAAATAAAAAATTTCTAGTTTGTTTTGCCTAAAAATAATATTTAATTTCAAAACTTTTTAGTTTTCTTTTAAAAATAATTGAATTAGGTTTTTTTGTCTTTTATTATTTTTGTATTTTAATTTCTATTTTTTTAATTTCTAATATTAATAATTCATATAATGACAGTAAAGACAAAATTGTCCTTAATAAAATGGTTCGAGTGAAAATTTAGGTGGGTTTCGGTGAAATTGGGGAAAAGGAATAGCATTGACACAAAATATCACTTTAAGAACTCAATTGACAAAAAATAAAATTTACGGACGATTTTAAAAGTAGGTGGCAACTTGGAGAGTTATAATATCATTTAACCATTTCTTTTGTGTTGGCTTAAATCCATCACACAAATGTAAAAAATCATCACGAAAGATTTTGTGATCACTTTAATTGTCACAGAGGCCGTCTTGTATACCCTGATCATGAAAACATTAATTTCGTGATGGTTTTAACAATCACGCAAATGCATAACGTTTTTGTCATAATTAATACAATCACATTGGCATGCAACCCTTTTATGATGGTTAAAACAATCACATTAGCACACAATCTCTTATTATTGTCAAAGTCATCACAAAATAACACAAGACATGTACTTTCAAGATCAAAGGTTAATTAGAACACGAATCTCTTTTTACGAACAATTTATTCCACTTGATCAACCATATCAAATGATGATACTTTTAGGATTCCCTTTCCCCCATTTGTAAACTAAATAAGAAGTATTATGATTACTACACCAAAGGCCAAATCATGATTATAAATTTTTTTTAAAACATAAAAAGAAACACGTGTGAGTTGACTTGCTAAGCAAAATTAGTCCCACAAAAGATATGGTGACTGCAATGACAGTCACATATACTCTATAATGATATAAAATTAGTTATTATTGATAGTCATTATTGAGAGTCATCATATATTTTACTTTTTTGTGATGACTTGAAAAATTCGATCACAAAGTTTTTTTTTAATTGCAAATAAAAATCATGACAAAAATTTATATTTTTTAATGATTGTTAGGACCGTCACAAAATATCATTTTGATTATTTTTTATATTAGAATATTGATGATAGTTTAAATACAATCACGTATATCCACGAGTGTTGACTTAATGCGTCAAAAAAAGAAAATTTTATTTTGTATGAAAAATTTGGTGATTTATATGGTTATCACAATTATAATATATTGATCACAAAATTAGTCATCACTAACTCACTAAGAGTCATCATATATATTATTATTTTGTAATTATTTTATAATTGCTCAAAAAATCTATCACAAATTATTATTTTTTTTGTGATTATTTTTAAAAATCACCACAAAATTTATCACGTATTCTTGTCTTTGTAGTAGTAGTAGTGAATATTATCATCTCCCCAAAGAGCAATAGGTTCGTTTTTGGTAGTTGTGGCAATCTATGGATGTACATATGTGAGGCTTATGTATCTTTCCAACTTATAGGATATAATATTGTACGTACCATTAAGAGACTCACTACATAATGCCTGCATGCAGTTGAGTAAAATTAAAGCTAATAGATTACATAATACATGCATGTGTTTCCATCAAGAAATAAATTCAGACTCGAAAAGGCTAGCTAGCTTCTTCTAAATGTGATGGAGTGGGGTTGTTAAAATGGAATATTGTTTATCAACAGAGGATTATAATGATATCAATTATACAAGTCTAAAAGATGCATGCATGGGCCACAAAATGAAAAAGTCTTTTGTCTTTAGAAGATACCAAGTTTTTAAGAACCATTCTTTTTGCATATAATTCATCATGTTGTGGATGGTCCTAAAGTAGATTTTAACTGGTAGTACTTGTTTATTATCAAACACAAGCTAGCTAGCCAGCCATATGCTCTTAGCATGGCACAAAAGTGATCGAGGATGGAATGGAAATCGAAAAGGTAGTTCAATATATATATATATATATATATATATATATATATATATATATATATATATATATATATATATACACGGTCCGGATCTTAAGCTCACCCCTTATTCAACTCACCCGAGCTCACCACCCTTTTAGCGACGGACCCGGCGACAGTTCGATCATACAACCGTCGTCTATACTTTTAGCGACGCTATATATTGTCCGTCGCTAAAAGTATAGACGACGGTTGTATGACCGAACCGTCGTCAGGTCCGTCGCTAAAGGGAGGTGAGCTCGGGTGAGTTGGATAAGGGGTGAGCTTAAGATCCGGACTATATATATATATATATATATATATATATATATATATATATATATATATATATATATATATATATAAGTCCATTTTAAGGGACTATCCCCTTATTTTTTACATACCACGCTTACCCACCGGATGACGATTCGATTCGTCGTTATATCAGAGAACCGTCACACATCTTAACTTTTAGAGACGGACCGAACCTAAGTCGTTAAAGGGGTATGCAAGGTATGTAGCATCAAGAGGTATGCCCTTGATCCTTTCCGCGCGTGTGTGTATATATATATATATATATATATATATATATATATATATATATATATATATATATATATATATATGTCAAAAGGTCATACTTCAAAAAGTTATAGATATGTAGGAATATATCAAAGAGCTCCTTCAATTGTATATGCATGGATCGGATGTATGCTCAACAGCTGTTTGGGAACAGGAATATGCCCCTCACATATTTGTGGATCTTGCTTTGATCATTCTGTAGCTACTAGTGACTCCTTACCAGAAAATAAAAAATATATATATATTTAATGTTATATTTCTTGAAAATTACCTCTTAAACATGCATGCATGTACACCTGTCAGTTTTGGATTATTTATCTGCTCAGGAACTCAAATTATTTTGGTTTGTGTTTGGAAGAAGGGAAAGGAAAGGATATCTTTTTAATCTCTTTCATTTCTGGGTTGCCAAGCACAAATTATGACTTCTTTCTTAATCTAAAATAAAAAATTAGTAGAATTTTTTTGGGGTCCTATATAAGGTTTGCACGCTAGCTAGCTGGTTTAATTTGTTCTTCACGTGCATGCAAGATTGCCTTTGGTTTCATGCATGGGCGTGTGAATATATCTTACCCTTCTAATTTAATATATATACGTACCAAGATTTATGATTAAACTTTGAATTACCAATGAAATTAATCTACATAATTAATGATACTATATATTGTTGAATAAATTATACAGGAACGTATTATTGTATAGAATAAAATAAAATCAAATAATCATAATAACATTAAGTACTTACATGAATTGAGAGAAGCTATCTTGTATGTATCACGCTTCCACTGCGCTTAAGGGTGAATGTCTTCAATTGCCTCTCTCAATTTTAGGATGGATGTATAGGTGTGTATAAAAATTCTTGAGACGACAATTGGGACCAAACCCTAACTGTTTTATTTATATAATAGCTAAGGGTCAAAATCGTCCATCAAGATTATGAAACCCTAGGGCCCATTATGCCAAATTAATATTAGTAATAATATTTATGGGCCACATAATTAATTACCAAACCCATAAATAAAGTTATTAAATTAATACAATATGTAAGCCCAATAATTACATAAATAGTAAAAGCCACATAAGGAATAAAATATTCTAACATTCTCCCACTTGGCCGAAATACTATTTATATACAAAAACATAACGCTTACAATCATTAATTTGGCCAAGTATTAATTTAATGTCTACATCTTGTTTAAATAAAATCATCAATGCGAATTAATACAATATTTGTGTCACTATTAACAGAAGATCCCCATTAGTTACACAATTAGTACTTTTATTAAAACAAAGATTAACATTAAGCATAACAGGTATGAATAGAGTTTACATAAGTGGTAATTGATTAAACTCATTCATATGGTCCAAAACATTACCGTACCGTTTGCTTATAAGTTCTCAAGTGTGTACAATAAAGAGAATAGCAAACCATAAACATAATGTGAAGTTCAAAACAACGAGCTCAAAATTGTTGTCTTACATCAAAATAACTCACTAATTAAGACTACCAGTTAAACCCATGCCGGCAACATGCTCTAAAAGAGCTTGGGTGGTAAGCCTTTCGTAAGTGGATCCGCTAACATATCATGCGTACAAATATATTTAATGACAACGTTTTGATCTTCAACTCTTTTCTTGACAAATAAGTACTTAGTGTCGAGGTATAGTCCAACACCACTCGAAATGGTGCCGTTGGACAAACTATGTAAGACCCCAATTTTTATAAATAAAGATGAATTTTCTATAAATATCATTTTTGAATATTATGGAGTTAATTTGATATAATGTTATAGTTGTGGGTAATATTTATAAATTTTACAAAGTAAGCAAGTTGTTATAAAATATTCGTTTGGTCGGGGAATATTCTTTTTGTCGGGAAATATTCGTACGACGGCACAATCATTGGTGGACCCCACAACGGAATTATTGTCGGATTGAGAAAACGACAGAATTATCTTTCTATAAAAATAACAGCTGAGGTGTTACCGTTAAAATCATTAAAACTGTTGAACTACTTGGTAGTAAAAGTACAGTAATACGCGTGGTTGCATAGTAGCACACGGTATTGATTATTGATGCTTACGTGAGAAGTCACTCAGCTATACTCAATTATTGCTACAGTAATTGCTGCATCATATCTCTTAAATTATTGTCATAGTATCATCTGTATAATATGTTATATTATTGAGACGTTGTGGTAAGTTTGGTTATTTTATGGGGGGCCATATGTCATCATCTAAGAGTCTCTTCGTCAATAGTAATTACCGTCGTCAATAGTAATTACCGTCGTCAATAGTATTTACCTTGGTCAATAGTAATTACCTTCGTCAATAGTATTTACCTTGGTCAATAGTATTTACCTTGGTCAATAGTAATTACCTTCGTCAATAGTATTTACCTTGGTCAATAGTAATTACTTTCGTCAATAGAAGTTGTCCCTTCAATATTACCAAGAGTCATTTGACCCTTCGTTAAGACCAAGAGTCATTTGACCCTTCGTTAAGACCAAGAGCCACCCTCAGTTTTTCTATAAATAGAGGCCTAGGGCTTCATTATTTTTCACGAATTCATTCAAGCTATAGAGAGAGAAAGTATAGAGAGAATAAGAGAGAGAGAATAAAAGTATTCTGCTACACCACTTTTCCAATATCCAGTTCTTTTAAGGTAGGGAATATTATTTCTTTTATATTCATGAAGAGAACTTCTGTTATTTCATTCGTTATTATTCTGTTGGAATAACCAGTATACGCGGTCTACCCTATACTTGGTGACATTCTTCTATTATTCTGTTAGAACATCCTGTCTGTGTGTTTTACACCGGACCTGGTTCCGTTTATTATTCTGTTGGAACATCCTGTCTGTGTGTTTTACACCGGACCTGGTTCCGTTTTATTATTATTCTGTTAGAATATCCTGTCTGTGTGTTTTACACCGGACCTGGTTCCATTATTTATTATTCTGTCGGAATATCCTGTCTGTGCGTTTACGCCGGACCTGGTTCCATTATTTATTATTCTATTGGAATAACCTGTCTGTGCGGTCTATCGCATGCATGGTGATTTCTTTTGTTATTCCATTCTTTATTGTACTCAGTTGGTTAAGTTTTGACTTCTATACTCCATGAAAGTTGTGGAATATCCTTGAATTCATCCAGTATCTTTTCAAGAAAATATTCTTCTAAGCATTCTTGAATTTTACTCCACAATGCAGTATCATGTTGACAATTTGGACGTTGTTAATTCCTGGATAAATTAATTCTTGAACTTGTTTTATTGAATTCTTATATCATTGTCATCATCCTCATGTTTATATTCTGTTGAAAGTCATCTGTGGCCTGTAGTGCATAGATGGACTTGGTATGATTATGACCAGGGATTATTCGGTGTAATCATGACCGTAATGTTACAAATGATGTGATAAAAGTCATCATTGGCCGTAGTGCATTGATGGACAGTTGTTGGCATGATCATGACCATTAATGAATACACGAATATCCTTGGCCGTAGTGCAGGGGTGATTCGATGATGTGGATTATTTTATTAAGCTGAGTCTCAGCGATCGCAGTGTTGAAAAACCTTTTAAATCATAAAAGATAGTAGAGTTTATTTTCTACTTGACTCTCTTAATGGATTGCTTGTTCCGCTACAGTTAAACTTGATGTCTATTATATTTTATCAGTTTAACATTATTGAAGGCTAATGATAATTTATTCTGCATTATCTTAGTCATAATATTTCTTACTGGGCTAGTTGAGCTCACCCTTTCTTTCACTGTTCTCTTCAGAAATGAGAACGTAGCTGGGGCAAGTCGGGGAACGGAGTGATGGTCCGAATAATAGTATTAGTTAGTAGTCCTCACTATTCTATGTAATGGTGTGTTAATAAATGTAATGAGGACTCCTTTTGAGTATGAATACTCTCTAGAAGATAATATTTGTATTCAAACTCACAGTTTATGTTTTGTCGTATTGTACACGACAGATGTATTAATCAGTTGTATTTGTATTCTGTACTATGTATCTGACGACCCAAGATGGGTGATGTATACCTAATTTTGGGGGCGTCACAGTTGGTATCAGAGCTTAGGGATATGATCCCTGGCTAAGATGTGAGAATAGAACTAGGAGGGGAGAGACGGGGAATTCCTTCGCTAGTATGACATACCTAAGTTTATTTGCATGGTATTTAATTGGTCGGTCATAATATAAGGATAATATATGACATATCAATTAATTTTTATTTTGTGGCAGTATCTGAAAATGGCATCTGAGAACGTTGAGAATAGCAATGGAGCACAGACGACTGTTGATTCACCACATATCAATAATCAGGATAATGTGCATCAGGAAGGTGTCAATCCTCATGCAAACAACAACACTGACCAAATGATGAATGATCAAATGTTCAGAGGCTTTATGCAATTCATGCAACAACAGGTGAAAGCGGCTCCTGTCCACAACGTAGGTGGAAATACTGGAAACTCTCAGGCGGTCACCGCTAAACAGTTTAAGGAGCTGGGACCACCGGAGTTTAAGGGAGAACCCAAACCACTTGTAGCTGAAACATGGATAAAGCAGATCACCAAGATATTTGATGTCTTGGGTTGCTCCGAGGAGCAAAAGGTTCCCTTTGCCGCCTTTATGTTGCGAGGAGAGGCAGATTACTGGTGGGAATCGATAAAGCGTACTCAACCTGCCGCACTGAAGATGTCCTGGGAGAAGTTCCAAGAGCTGTTTAACGACAAATACTTTCCCGAGAGTATTCGTCACATGAAGGAGGTGGAGTTCATCAAATTGGAGCAGAATAATATGACCGTGTCGCAGTACGAGGCAAAATTTGCGGAGTTATCCCGGTTTGCGTCCCACCTGGTGGATAATGAAGAAAGAATGACGCGGATGTTTTTAAGAGGTTTGAAGCCGGAGATACGTCAACATCTTGTTTCTCATAAACTGTGTTTGTATTCAGATGTTGTAAATAGGGCTCAGTTGGTGGAGCGCGATAACGAGACAACGCAACCAAAAGAGAGCAGCCGGCAAAATGATAATACCAGTGAGAGCAGTCATCGAAGCGGTGACAACAAGCGTGGAGGGAATCAACAGGCCAGAAATGGTAACCACTTCGGTGGTAATCAGGGCCAAAACAATAAGAATGGACATTTCAAGAAGAGGAGATTCAACAATGATGGAAAGACGTCAGCACCAGCACCTGTCGTTAAGGAAGGAGAACGACCACCTATCATATGTTTCAAATGCGGAGGGGAGGGGCACATCAGTCCAAACTGCGCGATGCCGTCCAAAGCATGTTATAATTGTGGAAGAGAAGGTCATTTAGCCCGATTTTGTCGTTTACCGAAGACAAATTCAGCTAGGATGGAGGCACCAAAAGCCGTCCCAGAAAAGTCAAAACCGGTTGTGCAAGGGAGAGCGTTTGTTGTGAACTCCCAGAGAGCAAGGAACCCGAATGAGGTCATCACGGGTAAGCTTATTATAAACTCTAAAGAAGTTTATACTTTATTTGATACCGGTTCAACCCATTCTTTTATTTCTCCTACTTGCGCTCATCGATTAAATTTGATTCCGGAGAAATTAGACTTTGACTTATCTGTGGAAACTCCGTTGGGAGAAACCTTCATTACCTCCACTGTTTATAAGTCTTGTTTGGTTCAAGTTGGTACCCACACATTACCTATCGATCTGATTTCATTAAAAATACTTGCATTTGACGTGATTCTAGGGATTGATTGGTTAACTACTCATTATGCAAAAATTGATTATTTTCGTAAGGTTGTTAGTTTTCATATTCCTAATCGACCTATTATGCGAATTCAAGCAACCAAACCATTAAAATCAATCGCTGTCATCTCAAGCCATAAAGCTATTCGTTTATTGAAAAACGGATGTCAAGCTTTCTTAGCTCATGTCACAGATCTAAACAAAAATACGTCAGCTTTGAATGATATTTCTGTTGTTAATAAATTTCCTGACGTATTTCCCGAAGAACTTCCTGGCCTACCCCCAGAGCGTGAAATTAAATTTTGTATCGACCTTGAACCCGGTACAAAACCCATTTCCAAAGCTCCATATCGAATGGCTCCTATTGAACTTCAGGAGTTAAAGACCCAACTGCAGGAATTGTTAGACATTGGTTTTATTCGTCCTAGTACTTCTCCTTGGGGTGCTCCTGTTCTGTTCGTGAAGAAGAAAGATGGGAGTATGCGACTTTGTATTGATTATCGGGAGTTGAATCATGTCACCATCAAAAATAGGTACCCATTGCCACGTATTGATGACCTGTTTGACCAGTTGCAAGGAGCACAATTCTTTTCAAAGATCGATCTTCGTTCTGGATATCATCAGCTGAAGGTTAGAACTGAGGATATTCCAAAGACGGCTTTTAGAACTCGGTACGGGCATTATGAATTCCTAGTCATGTCCTTTGGATTGACTAATGCTCCTGCTGCCTTCATGGATATGATGAACCGGGTATTCAAGGAATATTTGGATCACTTTGTGGTCGTCTTTATTGATGACATCCTTATTTATTCCAAAAGCCGTGAAGATCATGAGCAACACTTGAGGCTGGTACTCCAAAAGCTTCGTGAATACAAGCTTTATGCCAAGTTGAAGAAATGCGAGTTCTGGCTGGAAGAGGTAGCATTCCTTGGGCACGTAGTATCAAGTCGTGGAATATCGGTTGACCCGGCAAAGATTGAAGCTATTCAAAGCTGGGAGCAACCTAAATCAGTGACCGAGGTACGTAGCTTTCTTGGTTTAGCTGGTTATTATCGGAGATTCGTGGAAGGATTTTCTCGAATCGCTACTCCATTAACTCAGCTGACTCGGAAAGATACAAAGTTTGGTTGGAGCGAAGAATGTGAGCAGAGTTTTCAAGAACTCAAGAGGAGACTCATTTCAGCACCTGTTCTAACAATACCATCTGGCTCGGAGGGATTTGTCATCTACAGTGATGCTTCGAGCAAAGGGTTGGGATGTGTTCTTGTAACGACCCCAAAATAGATCCATTCCATCCAACCTATTCTGAGTCGCCAAATACATGGTACAGAAAACAACTATAACTTTATTACAACAATTGTCGTGCAAAATACAACAACACATATGCTGTGAGTTTGGATACAAATATATACCAAATGTGACTCATGTTCCAACCGTGGACATCACCTCACAATGACACCTTACATAAAGGTATAGTCAAAAATTGTTTTAGAAATTAGAATCTTTGGGAAGTGCTCAAGGAAACCTTCGTACATGGGAGGCCACGCGTCTAGGTTATGATAGATATCATATGGCCACAGAATTATCCTTGGTTGACCCAATAGACCCCAAAGAAAAACGAGAAGATTACTATCATATTCTTCCCAATGGTGAGTCTTCTCTTGACATATCATTATCTCTACTGTCTCTAATTGAGAATTATACTTCAAACAAACACCAAGATTATATAGGTAGTGCCCATAGATATACTCAGCAAGTGGATGAGCACAACCCTGTCTTATGATGACACGAGGTTGTATGTCATTAGACATCTTGTATGATAGTGACAAAACACCCTTCCAACGTTGGGTTCGCCTCACCCTATTTTCTTCACCAAATATAACTACTAAATGATGACCACCGTTCTATTCCCTTGTTACCCCCGCTCGACCCAGCTACACTCTTATTACCTGAAAGGAATTGTGAAGCAAAAGGGTGAGCACAACTAGCTCAGTAAAGAATATCATGACTAAAGATAATAAATTATCAATAGCCTTCATCAATAATAAATCAGAGATTTAGAACATATGGTAAATGATAAAAATTTCAACCATAGTTGCAGCGGAACGAGCAATCCATTAGAAGAGTCAAATAGACTATAAAGTCTATTATCTTCTCCATGTTAAAAATCCACCAACAATGTTTTATCCCTGTAACATCAATCAACAATTCTTCCACAATCATATGAATAACTCATAATCATAATTGTGACTATAAATTTTTCTTCGCACCCAGGACGAAGAATATTTTCATCACCTGTCTTTACCTGAAACATCAAAGATCATGGTTATACCAAATCACAGTTCCTGTTTATAATCATACTAACAAATCCATCTTTGCACTACGGGCCAAAGATATTCATCAACAAACCATCTTTGCACTACGGGCCAAAGATATTCAACAACAGTTCATCTTTGCACTACGGGCCAAAGATATTCATCAACAGTTCATCTTTGCACTACAGGCCAAAGATATTCATCAACAATTCATATTTGCACTACAGGCCAAATATATTCATATCTCAAAGAAATATATAATCATTTCAGAATTTATATAAACAATAATTATAACCATGTTGATCAATTCACCTTTGCACTTAAGCTTAAGATATTCAATTATAAATTCAATGGTCATGATCATACCAGTCACAATTCAACTTTGCACTACAGGCCAAAGAGAACCCTAGTCATGATCATACCAATAATCTACCCATCTTTACACTCCAGTGAAAGAGAATTTCAACATCAGGGTTATAAAAATGTTATATATGATAATAAAAATAATATGATCAACATATAGTTTTAATCTCAAGAGTAATATTCGTAACTCATGAATAGTAACCCCGACACAAAAGATAGAAATTCTACAATAAAATTCATACCAATATTTCGGTATAATGATATTGAAAGAATAACATTACTTAAATTTATAAACAATTTATTTTAATTGTTTACACTTTACTAATTAATGCATTTAATCATCATAAAATGCCAACTCTTACAATTTCATCATCAATAACCAAAACCCTCATCAAAAATCTGCATATACCTCATATAGGATTCTCAAGCCATAAAATCCTATTTTCCAATTTTCTTTCTTCACAAAACATATTTAATTCATTTACTCATAACTAGACCATTTTTATGAAAAATACCAAATCAGTTCCAAAAATATTTCTTTTCTGGGATTTAGCATAATATAGTCCCATAGTGAACATATATTTTTCTCAGAATTTTTAAAAGTCATTTACTATTTTTCATATGGCCAAAATAGCCGAATATTTAGACATTTATCAAAAATTGTACTTTTGTCTAAAAATTCTGAAATTTACAGAGTATACTTCTATCATATACATGTACTCCCAATAAAAATTTCATCAATTTTGGAGTTAACCACAAGGAATTATAAGCTGTTACTTTTAAAATAGTCTTTTCTCATAAAATTCATAACTCTCAATCTATACATCCAAAAATCACCATTTTTGGACACAATCAAGAAAACTCATCAAAATATCATTTCAAATTTTTCCAGAATTTTTGAAGATCAGAAAAATTACGAAACTGAAAATCATAACAACCCTTAAAATCCCTCTTACTATCCCTTACAATCCCTTACAATCCCTTACTATCCCTTACCTCAAAAGAGCAGTACTTCTGACTGGATATCGGATATGATGCTGAAGGAAACTTGCACTGATGAATAGCAACTCACCAAGTATCTAAAAACTCACAAAATATGCTTCATAATATAGAGAGAGAAAGAGAGAAAGCTTATGTTTTTGGTGTGATTTTCAATTCTAACTTAGCCCTCTATTTATAGGAAAATTTTGGTAGGTTTGACCTGCAACCTGATGGCTTTACCTGCTACTATTCCCACCCACCACATTTGAAATATAATTCAGCACATTTCTTCACCAACCACAAGTGGGGCCCACCAATTCTAGAATTTTCCACCAAAATGATAAACTCCGAAAATTCAACAATTTCTGAACCAGTCATCTCGTAAAATTCATAATAAATCATACGTTCATTTTTAACGGTTCAAAATTTGTGGCATATACTCAACTTATATATGTATAACATATCCAAAAATTACCACGATCCAACGGTCGGATTAAAAATTATAACCCCCGCAAAATATCTCAAAAACCCTGATTTTTAATACCTCCATTCCGACAAAAATACGGATAAAAATCTCAACATTAACTCCTTCATTTTTTAACCACAAAAATATATCCCTCATTTATATCCACATAAAATAAATATTTTCTTATCATATGAATCAATAATTAATTATTCACAAATAATATTACAGAATCACATTTATGACAACCAGGCCGTTCCCAGGAAAGAGGGGGCTTTCCAATAAGAATTTCTCCTTACTGGCGCGCAATTAGATGACCAAACCTCTCCTTAGACAGAACTTTCTAGACATTGCCAATAATGTTATCTAATAATATTATTCAAATAATATGAATTATTGATCTGATAAAGGAAAATACTGTGCAGCAACAATTATTGAAACAACAATAATATAAAATATCAACGCAACAATTATTGAATCAATAAAATAAAATATTGAACAGTAATTACTGTAACAATTATTGAGTAGTGCCTTCTTACGTAAGAATCAATAATTTCAAAAATACTATGCAATACCGTGTGCTACTGTGCAATAACGCGTATTACTGTATTTTAACCACCGGGTATTCCAACAGTGTTAACGGTAACAACTACGCCGTTATTTGTAAAAACTCAAATTTGTCGTTTTCTTCATCCGACAGTTATTCGTTATGGGGCCCACAAATAGCTGCGCCGTCGTACGAATATTCCCCGACAGAAAGAATATTCCACGACCAAACGAATATTCCCCGACAACAATGATTATTTTATAACCACTTGCTTATTTTGAAAAAAATTCATATATCACCTTTAACTTTAACTTTTATCAATTTAACCATTTACTGAATAGTAATTATAAGAAAAATTGAATACTTTTATTTCATAAAATTCGGGGTCTTACAATCTCCCCTCCTTATGAAATTTCGTCCCCGAAATTTACGTACCTGGTATTTCAAAGAGTTGAGAATACCTTCCTTTCATTTCAAATTCCATCTTCTCTGTCATCATAATTTCTCCATTGCTCATCTCCTGTATTTCAAATATCATTCTAGAATACAGCTTCAAAACAAGTGTTAATTTAACAAATTAACATATCACATAATATCCCGATATTATGACTGACCAACAAATAAGCTTAGGTAGGACACACTAGCGAAGGATTTACTCATCTCTCCCCTCCTAGTTGTATTCCCCGATCTCCGCCAGAGATCATATCCCTAAGCTCTGATACCAAATGTAACGACCCCAAAATAGGTCCATTCCATCCAACCTATTCTGAGTCGCCAAATACATGGTACAGAAAACAACTACAACTTTATTACAACAATTGTCGTGCAAAATACAACAACACATATGCTGTGAGTTTGGATACAAATATATACCAAATGTGACTCATGTTCCAACCGTGGACATCACCTCACAATGACACCTTACATAAAGGTATAGTCAAAAACTGTTTTAGAAATTAGAATCTTTGGGAAGTGCTCAAGGAAACCTTCGTACATGGGAGGCCACGCGTCTAGGTTATGATAGATATCATATGGCCACAGAATTATCCTTGGTTGACCCAATAGACCCCAAAGAAAAACGAGAAGATTACTATCATATTCTTCCCAATGGTGAGTCTTCTCTTGACTTATCATTATCTCCACTGTCTCTAATTGAGAATTATACTTCAAACAAACACCAAGATTATATAGGTAGTGCCCATAGATATACTCAGCAAGTGGATGAGCACAACCCTGTCTTATGATGACACGAGGTTGTATGTCATTAGACATCTTGTATGATAGTGACAAAACACCCTTCCAACGTTGGGTTCGCCTCACCCTATTTTCTTCACCAAATATAACTACTAAATGATGACCACCGTTCTATTCCCTTGTTACCCCCGCTCGACCCAGCTACACTCTTATTACCTGAAAGGAATTGTGAAGCAAAAGGGTGAGCACAACTAGCTCAGTAAAGAATATCATGACTAAAGATAAATAAATTATCAATAGCCTTCATCAATAATAAATCAGAGATTTAGAACATATGGTAAATGATAAAAATTTCAACCATAGTTGCAGCGGAACGAGCAATCCATTAGAAGAGTCAAATAGACTATAAAGTCTATTATCTTCTCCATGTTAAAAATCCACCAACAATGTTTTATCCCTGTAACATCAATCAACAATTCTGGTCCACAATCATATGAATAACTCATAATCATAATTGTGACTATAAATTTTTCTTCGCACCCAGGACGAAGAATATTTTCATCACCTGTCTTTACCTGAAACATCAAAGATCATGGTTATACCAAATCACAGTTCCTGTTTATAATCATACTAACAAATCCATCTTTGCACTACGGGCCAAAGATATTCATCAACAAACCATCTTTGCACTACGGGCCAAAGATATTCAACAACAGTTCATCTTTGCACTACGGGCCAAAGATATTCAACAACTGTTCATCTTTGCACTACAGGCCAAAGATATTCATCAACAATTCATATTTGCACTACAGGCCAAATATATTCATATCTCAAAGAAATATATAATCATTTCAGAATTTATATAAACAATAATTATAACCATGTTGATCAATTCACCTTTGCACTTAAGCTTAAGATATTCAATTATAAATTCAATGGTCATGATCATACCAGTCACAATTCAACTTTGCACTACAGGCCAAAGAGAACCCTAGTCATGATCATACCAATAATCTACCCATCTTTACACTCAAGTGAAAGAGAATTTCAACATCAGGGTTATAAAAATGTTATATATGATAATAAAAATAATATGATCAACATATAGTTTTAATCTCAAGAGTAATATTCGTAACTCATGAATAGTAACCCCGACACAAAAGATAGAAATTCTACAATAAAATTCATACCAATATTTCGGTATAATGATATTGTAAGAATAACATTACTTAAATTTATAAACAATTTATTTTAATTGTTTACACTTTACTAATTAATGCATTTAATCATCATAAAATGCCAACTCTTACAATTTCATCATCAATAACCAAAACCCTCATCAAAAATCTGCATATACCTCATATAGGATTCTCAAGCCATAAAATCCTATTTTCCAATTTTCTTTCTTCACAAAACATATTTAATTCATTTACTCATAACTAGACCATTTTCATGAAAAATACCAAATCAGTTCCAAAAATATTTCTTTTCTGGGATTTAGCATAATATAGTCCCATAGTGAACATATATTTTTCTCAGAATTTTTAAAAGTCATTTACTATTTTTCATATGGCCAAAATAGCCGAATATTTAGACATTTATCAAAAATTGTACTTTTGTCTAAAAATTCTGAAATTTACAGAGTATACTTCTTTCATATACATGTACTCCCAATAAAAATTTCATCAATTTTGGAGTTATCCACAAGGAATTATAAGCTGTTACTTTTAAAATAGTCTTTTCTCATAAAATTCATAACTCTCAATCTATACATCCAAAAATCACCATTTTTGGACACAATCAAGAAAACTCATCAAAATATCATTTCAAATTTTTCCAGAATTTTTGAAGATCAGAAAAATTACGAAACTGAAAATCATAACAACCCTTAAAATCCCTTAATATCTCTTACTATCCCTTACAATCCCTTACAATCCCTTACTATCCCTTACCTCAAAAGAGCAGTACTTCTGACTGAATATCGGATATGATGCTGAAGGAAACTTGCACTGATGAATAGCAACTCACCAAGTATCTAAAAACTCACAAAATATGCTTCATAATATAGAGAGAGAAAGAGAGAAAGCTTATATTTTTGGTGTGATTTTCAATTCTAACTTAGCCCTCTATTTATAGGAAAATTTTGGTAGGTTTGACCTGCAACCTGATGGCTTTACCTGCTACTATTCCCACCCACCATATTTGAAATATAATTCAGCACATTTCTTCACAAACCACAAGTGGGGCCCACCAATTCTAGAATTTTCTACCAAAATGATAAACTCCGAAAATTTAACAATTTCTGAACCAGTCATCTCGTAAAATTCATAATAAATCATACGTTCGTTTTTAACGGTTCAAAATTTGTCGGCATATACTCAACTTATATATGTATAACATATCCAAAAATTACCACGATCCAACGGTCGGATTAAAAATTATAACCCCCGCAAAATATCTCAAAAACCCTGATTTTTAATACCTCAATTCCGATAAAAATACGGATAAAAATCTCAACATTAACTCCTTCATTTTTTAACCACAAAAATATATCCCTCATTTATATCCACATAAAATAAATATTTTCTTATCATATGAATCAATAATTAATTATTCACAAATAATATTACAGAATCACATTTATGACAACCAGGCCGTTCCTAGGAAAGAGGGGGCTTTCCAATAAGAATTTCTCCTTACTGGCGCGCAATTAGATGACCAAACCTCTCCTTAGACAGAACTTTCTAGACATTGACAATAATGTTATCTAATAATATTATTCAAATAATATGAATTATTGATCTGATAAAGGAAAATACTGTGCAGCAACAATTATTGAAACAACAATAATATAAAATATCAACGCAACAATTATTGAATCAATAAAATAAAATATTGAACAGTAACTACTGTAACAATTATTGAGTAGTGCCTTCTTACGTAAGAATCAATAATTTTAAAAATACTATGCAATACCGTGTGCTACTGTGCAATAACGCGTATTACTGTATTTTAACCACCGGGTATTTTAACAGTGTTAACGGTAACAACTACGCCGTTAATTATAAAAACTCAATTTTTGTCGTTATCTTCATCCAACAGTTATTCGTTATGGGGTCCACAAATAGCTGCGCCGTCGTACGAATATTCCCCGACAGAAAGAATATTCCACGACCAAACGAATATTCCCCGACAATAATGATTATTTTATAACCACTTGCTTATTTTGAAAAAAATTCATATATCACCTTTAACATTAACTTTTATCAATTTAACCATTTACTGAATAGTAATTATAAGAAAAATTGAATACTTTTATTTCATAAAATTCGGGGTCTTACAGTTCTCATGCAACATGGAAAAGTCATAGCCTATGCATCAAGACAACTCAAGGAATATGAGAGGAATTATCCTACTCATGATCTAGAGTTGGCAGCTGTTGTCTTTGCACTTAAAATTTGGAGGCATTACTTGTATGGGGAGAAGGTGGAGATCTTTACGGATCATAAAAGTCTCAAATATTTCTTCACTCAAAAGGAACTCAACATGCGACAACGACGTTGGCTTGAACTGTTGAAAGATTATGATCATACCATTCAATATCATCCTGGAAAAGCGAACGTGGTAGCTGACGCATTGAGTAGAAGATCATATGCAAGTACGAGTGCGATATTGTCAACACAAAGGCCCATTTTGTGTGACTTGCAAAGGATGGAGATAGAGTTGAAGACTCCAGGGACCCATGTGATGATGACGAATATACGAGTAGAACCGACTTTAATCGATAAAGTTAAAGCTGCTCAAGCTACAGACCTGGAGCTGATGCGTATGAGGAAGAAAGTGCAAGAAGGTTCTATGCCGGAAGCAAGAATCGATGAAGAAGGAATACTTCGAGTCAACTCCAGACTTTGTGTTCCTAACAACCCTGATTTAAAGTATGAAATCATGATGGAGGCGCACAACACACCGTTTGCAATCCATCCTGGAAGTACAAAAATGTATCATGATCTTCGTCATACATTTTGGTGGAGCAATATGAAGAGAGAGATAGCGTTGTTTATCTCAAGGTGTCTAACTTGTCAACGAGTCAAAGCGGAGCATCAAGTACCAAAAGGTCCTTTGCAACCACTTAAAATTCCAGAATGGAAGTGGGAGCACATTACCATGGATTTCGTTACCGGTCTTCTCAGGGTTTCTCAAGGTATTGATGCGATTTGGGTCATTGTTGATAGATTGACCAAGTCTGCTCATTTCTTACCAATACGAGAAACTTATACACTTGAACGTCTTGCTCGTATGTACATAAACGAGATTGTAAGACTGCATGGTATGCCAGTATCTATAATTTCTGATCGAGACCCAAGATTCACTTCACGATTTTGGGTTAGTTTATAAAAAGCTATGGGCACGGAGTTACGATTTAGTTCAGCATATCATCCTCAGACGGATGGACAATCAGAGAGGACTATTCAAACTCTTGAAGATCTATTAAGACTCTGTGTCTTTGACTTCAAGGGAAGTTGGGACAAGTTCTTACCATTGGTGGAGTTTTCCTACAACAACAGTTATCAAGCAAGTATTGGCATGGCTCCATTCGAAGCATTGTATGGAAGAAAATGTCGTTCTCCAGTATGCTGGGATGAGGTGGGCGAAGCAACGTTGTTGGGACCGGAGTTGGTACGTATGACTACAGAAAAGATTCAAACGATCCGACAACGTATAAAAACCTCACAAGATGACAAAAGAGTTATGCTGATCTTCATCGAAAGGACGTGGAATTTGATGTAGGAGATCATGTGTTCTTACATGTTGCTCCATGGAAAGGAGTTACAAGATTTGGAAAGAGAGGAAAGCTAAATCCTCGATTCATCGGTCCATTTTTAATCCTCGATCGAGTAGGAACTGTGGCTTATAGACTCGCTTTACCGCCAAGTATGTCTCGTGTTCATAACGTTTTCCACATATCAATGTTACGCAAATATGTGGAAGACCCGAACCACATTATTGAGTTAGAACCGGACGAAATAGCGGAGGATTTGACGTATGAAGAAGTTCCTGTTCAAATCTTGGATAAGAAGGAACATATTCTACGCTCCAAGGTTATACCTCAAGTCAAAGTTTTGTGGAGAAACCACGATGTTGAGGAAATGACTTGGGAGTTAGAATCAGAAATGAAATCAAGGTATCCTTACCTCTTCGACATACCAGGTACGTACCCTAATTTCGAGGGCGAAATTTTATAAGAAGGGGAGGTTGTAAGACCCCAATTTTTATAAATAAAGATGAATTTTCTATAAATATCATTTTTGAATATTATGGAGTTAATTTGATATAATGTTATAGTTGTGGGTAATATTTATAAATTTTACAAAGTAAGCAAGTTGTTATAAAATATTCGTTTGGTCGGGGAATATTCTTTTTGTCGGGGAATATTCGTACGACGGCACAATCATTGGTGGACCCCACAACGAAATTATTGTCAGATTGAGAAAACGACAGAATTATCTTTCTATAAAAATAACAGCTGAGGTGTTACCGTTAAAATCGTTAAAACTGTTGAACTACTTGGTAGTAAAAGTACAGTAATACGCGTGGTTGCATAGTAGCACACGGTATTGATTATTGATGCTTACGTGAGAAGTCACTCAGCTATACTCAATTATTGCTACAGTAATTGCTGCATCATATCTCTTAAATTATTGTCATAGTATCATCTGTATAATATGTTATATTATTGAGACGTTGTGGTAAGTTTGGTTATTTTATGGGGGGCCATATGTCATCATCTAAGAGTCTCTTCGTCAATAGTAATTACTGTCGTCAATAGTAATTACCGTCGTCAATAGTATTTACCTTGGTCAATAGTATTTACCTTGGTCAATAGTAATTACCTTCGTCAATAGTATTTACCTTGGTCAATAGTAATTACTTTCGTCAATAGTAGTTGTCCCTTCAATATTACCAAGAGTCATTTGACCCTTCGTTAAGACCAAGAGTCATTTGACCCTTCGTTAAGACCAAGAGCCACCCTCAGTTTTTCTATAAATAGAGGCCTAGGGCTTCATTATTTTTTACGAATTCATTCAAGCTATAGAGAGAGAAAGTATAGAGAGAATAAGAGAGAGAGAATAAAAGTATTCTGCTACACCACTTTTCCAATATCCAGTTCTTTTAAGGTAGGGAATATTATTTCTTTTATATTCATGAAGAGAACTTCTGTTATTCCATTCGTTATTATTCTGTTGGAATAACCAGTATACGCGGTCTACCCTATACTTGGTGACATTCTTCTATTATTCTGTTGGAACATCCTGTCTGTGTGTTTTACACCGGACCTGGTTCCGTTTATTATTCTGTTGGAACATCCTGTCTGTGTGTTTTACACCGGACCTGGTTCCGTTTTATTATTATTCTGTTGGAATATCCTGTCTGTGTGTTTTACACCGGACCTGGTTCCATTATTTATTATTCTGTCGGAATATCCTGTCTGTGCGTTTACGCCGGACCTGGTTCCATTATTTATTATTCTATTGGAATAACCTGTCTGTGCGGTCTATCGCATGCATGGTGATTTCTTTTGTTATTCCATTCGTTATTGTACTCAGTTGGTTAAGTTTTGACTTCTATACTCCATGAAAGTTGTGGAATATCCTTGAATTCATCCAGTATCTTTTCAAGAAAATATTCTTCTAAGCATTCTTGAATTTTACTCCACAATGCAGTATCATGTTGACAATTTGGACGTTGTTAATTCCTGGATAAATTAATTCTTGAACTTGTTTTATTGAATTCTTATATCATTGTCATCATCCTCATGTTTATATTCTGTTGAAAGTCATCTGTGGCCTGTAGTGCATAGATGGACTTGGTATGATTATGACCAGGGATTATTCGGTGTAATCATGACCGTAATGTTACAAATGATGTGGTAAAAGTCATCATTGGCTCGTAGTGCATTGATGGACAGTTGTTGGCATGATCATGACCATTAATGAATACACGAATATCCTTGGCCGTAGTGCAGGGGTGATTCGATGATGTGGATTATTTTATTAAGCTGAGTCTCAGCGATCGCAGTGTTGAAAAACCTTTTAAATCATAAAAGATAGTAGAGTTTATTTTCTACTTGACTCTCTTAATGGATTGCTTGTTCCGCTACAGTTAAACTTGATGTCTATTATATTTTATCAGTTTAACATTATTGAAGGCTAATGATAATTTATTCTGCATTATCTTAGTCATAATATTTCTTACTGGGCTAGTTGAGCTCACCCTTTCTTTCACTGTTCTCTTCAGGAAATGAGAACGTAGCTGGGGCAAGTCGGGGAACGGAGTGATGGTCCGAATAATAGTATTAGTTAGTAGTCCTCACTATTCTATGTAATGGTGTGTTAATAAATGTAATGAGGACTCCTTTTGAGTATGAATACTCTCTAGAAGATAATATTTGTATTCAAACTCACAGTTTATGTTTTGTCGTATTGTACACGACAGATGTATTAATCAGTTGTATTTGTATTCTGTACTATGTATCTGACGACCCAAGATGGGTGATGTATACCTAATTTTGGGGGCGTCACAAACTAACATTAGAATTATTATCACAAAATACTTTCAATGGCCTTGAAATGGAATTTACAACCTTAAGTCCTGAAAAAAGATTCCTTAATAATATGGCGTGACAAGTAGCATGATAACATGCCACATATTCTGCCATCATCATGGAAATGGTAGTTAACTCCTGCTTATGAGTTCTCCACGAAATAGGGCCTCTTGAAAGTATAAAGATGTACCCTGGTGTAAATTTCTTTTTCGTCTTTACACTTAACAAAATCAGAATCAGAATAACCAACAACTTCAAGGTTACCTGTTTTTTCTAAATGTAAGCATAATATCCTTAGTACCCTATAAGTAGCGTACATAAGACTCCCAACCACAGAAGTATAGGGAATAAGATTCATTTGTTCACGTTCAAAGTTGTTCTTAGGACATTGATATGAGCCAAATTTGTCACCCTTAACAACAGGGGCGACAGTAGGGGAACAATTTTGCATGTTGTATTTGTTAAGAACTTTGTCAATATAAGATCTTTGGGACAATCCTAATATCCCTCGAGACCTATCTCGATGAATTTCAATACCTATAACATAAGAGGTTTCACCGAGATCCTTCATTTCAAAATTTCCAAAAAAGAAACGTTTGGTCTCATGCAACATGTCTAAGTTATTAATTACTTGCAAGTAGTATATCATCAACATACAAAACAAGAATAACAAATTTACTCCCACTGACCTTCAAGTATATACATTGATCCACTATATTTTTTTTAAAATCAAAATTACTCATCACCTCGTGAAACATAAGATATCATTGTCGAGAAGCCTGTTTTAACCCATATATGGACTTCTTAAGTTTACATACCATATGTTCCTTGCCTTTAACCAAAAAAAACTTTTGGTTGTGCCATACAGACATTCTCATGCAAGTTACCATTAATGAATGCAGTTTTAACATCCATCTGATGTAACTCTAAATCATAATGAGCTACTAAAGCCATGACTATTCTAAATGAATCTTTCGTGGATACTGGAGGGAAAGTTTCATTATAATCTACACCTTCCTTTTGACTGAAACCCTTAGCAACCAATCGAGCTTTATACCTTTCAACGTTCCCTTTAGGATCTAATTTGGTATTATAGACCCACTTGCAACCAACAGATTTAAAACCTTTTGATAATTCTTCAAGATCCCAAACGTTATTAAGCTCCATTGATTTCAACTCATCATTCATGGCTTCAAGCCATTGAGTTGATTGAGCACTCATAATGGCCTCTTTATAGAAGATAGGATCACTAATCTTACTTGAATCATAGTCAATCTCATTAAGATAGGTTATAAAATCATCAAAATTAATAGGCTTTCTAGGTCTTTCGGACTTACGTAAAGGCTGCACAATTTCAGGAATATGATTTTCAATAATGTGGGGTTCAACATTAGGTGATGGCTCAGCTATCTCAGGGGCATCATTCTCCTCAATAGGAAGTTGTTCTGCCTCACCCTCTTGAATTACAGGATTAGAAACATAAAACTTGTTTTCTTCAAGATCAATTTTTCTAAGCTCACCACTCCCACTTAAATAACCATTATCTAGAACTCTGCATGCCTAGTCTCAACAATTCTAGTGGTATGCGAGGGAGAGTAAAATCGAAAACCCTTAGATCTCTCAGGATATCCAATAAATGGCAACTAATGGTTTTAGAGTCAAGTTTCTTTATTTGTGGATTAAAAAACTTAGCCTTGGCTGGACAGCCCCACACCCGGAAGTATTTTAAACTAGGTTTCCTACCTGTCCAAATTTCATAAGGAGTGTTAGGGACAGATTTGCTAGAAACCCGGTTTAAAATATAAACAGCTGTCTTTAATGCATCAGTCCACAAAAACACAAGTAAGCTAGAATTGCATAACATACTACGTACCATATGCATAAGGGTACGATTTCGCCTCTCAGCTACAACATTCTGCTGCGGTGTACCAGGCATTGTATACTGAGTGACGATTCCATTTTCTTGACAAAATAAGGCAAATGGGCCATGACTATGACCTGTATCGGAGTGTTTACCATAATACTCTCCGCCTTTATCTGATCTCACTACTTTAATTTTTCGGTTAAGTTAATTTTCAACTTCAGCTTTGAAAACTTTAAACATATTTAGTGATTCAGATTTTTCATTAATTAGGTAGACATAAGTATAATGAGAATAGTCATCAATAAATGTAATGAAAGATTTGTGTCCACCAATTCCTGGAGAAAATGGTCCACATATATCAGTGTGAATCACCTCAAGAAGTGCACTACTTCTAGTTGCTCCTTTCTTATTACCTTTCACAAATTTTCCTTTTATACATTCAATACAATGGTCAAGATCAGAAAAATCTAGTGAATGAAGAATTCCATCCTTTACAAGACGTTGCATTCTGTCTTTTGAAATATGGCCTAAGCGTTTATGCCACAATTTTGAAGAATTCTCATTATCTAGTTTTCTCTTAGTTCCACTTTTAGAGGTATTTTTTGTCACATTCATTGTTAATAAGGATTCAGCAAAGACATTATCTAAATTTATCTTATAGAGGTTTCCCTCTAAAGAGTCAGAACCAATAACATGAGAGTAATGATAAATAATTATTTTATTATTCCCAAACTTAAACGAAAATCCATCAACGTCAAGTTTAGATACAGAAATTAAATTCCGTGTCATACTGGGAACATAAAGAGTATCATATAAATACAAGGTGAAACCACTCTCCAAAACTAAAGGAAGAGTTCCTACAGCTTCAACTTGTATAGACTCTCTATTGCCAACTTTAATGGTTATTTCCCCCTTTTGGAGCGTCTTCTTTGAAAGGAATCCCTGCAATGAATTAGTAATGTGAACCATAGCACCAGTGTCAAGCCACCATGTATTAGAAGGAACATCAATTAGAAAGGATTCATAAGTTACATAATTGAAGGACGATATACCTTTCTTTTCAAGCCATTCTCTGAATTTAGGACATTCTTTCTGAATATGTCCTTGCTTCTTACAGAAGTGACATTTAGGACCTGCCTCAGAGTTGTTACCTGAATGATTTGCCTTATTTGTTTTGGTAGAAATTTGCTTATCCTTATTCTTAAAACCTTTGTCATTTTTATGAGCCTTCTTCTTATGAGATCTAGTGGTAGTTAGATGAGCAACATTAGGTTTTTCAATCTTAAGCCTTTCTTCTTCTTGGACGCACATGGCAATTAACTCACTCATCTTCCATTTTTCTTTCTGCGTGTTTTAATTGATCTTAAATGGATCAAACTGTGCAGGAAGAGAAGTCATAATGAAGTGAACAAGAAAACCCTCAGAAATCGCCATGTCTATACCCTTTAATTTAAAGGCCATGTCGTTCATCATCATAATGTGCTCGCGCACTCCACTAACCTCATCATACCTGCTAGTGAGCATTTTCAAAATAAGGGTACTTGCATGAGTTTTAGAAGAACCCTTAAATTGTTCCTCGACTGAAGTTAAGTACTTTTTAGCATTCTCAGAGTCAGGAATGACTCCTCGAATAGCTGTCGTGATAGAGTTTTTCATAATCATAAGGGACATGCGGTTGGATCGCTCCCATTTTTCATAAATAGATTTTTGCTCAATTGAGCTTGTATCTGTAAGTGGAGCAGGATGATCAACTCGTAATGCATAGTCCAAATCCATAACGCCGAGAACAATTTTCACTTGCTCTTTCCAAACAGTAAAATTAGTTCCATTCAAGGCTTCAATTCCAGAGAGATACCCAGAAATACTAGTTGGAGTCAATGCTGAAATACAATCAAGCTCATAAGCATGCTTACAAAAAATTAAAAGAAATCCACAATGTACAACAATAATTAATCATAATAAAAACCAACTGTAGGGCAAGCAGTTAGTTATATAAAATCTATTTACAACACCTAAAAATAGATTTTAATGAGATGTTGATGCATAATTATTAATTTTTCGTTGGTCCAATTAATAATATACTAATAACATCCCCATAAAATAATGCACAACACATTTATCCACGCATCACCGTTGGGCAGAAAACGAAATAAACATGTTACTTATGCAATAAAATTCCATTTAAAAAAAATTCTAATTCTAATTTTCCGTTGGGTAAAATTAAAATATTCATTTATTAAATGTAACATTATGTGGCTTTTCTTAATCTTTAATTGTTTCAATTAATAACCCTCCGTTGGGTTGATTATTAATTTTAACAATAAAAGAGTCACGCATACATGTAAATTATTATGATCAAACTCAATTTTTTTTAAACACATTAATCAAGTTTGAAAATTAACATTATTTAAAATTTACATGTACCAACTTAAAAGCCCTAATAATATCTCACATTATGTTCAAAATTATAAATTAAAAAATATATATAATTATGAACATGAATCGATTATAAAATTAATCACATTAATTTTAACATGAATACATGAGGGCATAAGAATATCATAATATTATCTAGACATAATAAACAATAAATTTAACATATATTATTTTAACATTTATGTTCCTGTTCACGCATAACATTATGAACAATAAAACTTTATGCATAATACATATATATATTTTTAACGTTATATATATATATATATATATACAATTTTCAATGCCTCGAATTACCCTAGCCAGAGTCATTTAAAGGCCGCTTACATGTACTACATGGGAAGTTTTTTTATTAACGTGATGTACTCTGCTGCATATATATATATATTGAATTTATTGTTCTGATATGTTCTTGTGACATGTTTGTACTCCGCCACGAAGCATGAATTAATTTATTATTAAATTAAATAAGTCAATCAATAAGCATATCAAGCTTTATTATTTACAGACTAGGCTTACCTACACCACGTATCTGCTAATTAGCATATACGAATTATGAATTGGCAGATTTACGTTACTATTCGGAAATTGCTTTTCATGAAACATATGGAATAATTTTATATTATACCAATAAATAAGTTATGTAGAATTAAAATTTATAGCATGACAATATAATTGATTTATTATATACAATAACGTCACCTTAGCTCTGATACCAGATGTTGAATAAATTATACAGGAACGTGTTATTGTATAGAATAAAATAAAATCAAATAATCATAATAACATTAAGTACTTACATGAATTGAGAGAAGTCATCTTGTATGTATCACGCTTCCACTGCGCTTAAGGGTGAAGGTCTTCAATTGCCTCTCTCAATCTTAGGATAGATGTATAGGTGTGTATAAAAATTTTTGAGACGACAATTGGGACCAAACCCTAACTGTTTTATTTATATAATAGCTAAGGGTCAAAATCGTCCATCAA
This sequence comes from Panax notoginseng, assembly GCA_016801055.1. Taxonomy (NCBI): domain Eukaryota; kingdom Viridiplantae; phylum Streptophyta; class Magnoliopsida; order Apiales; family Araliaceae; genus Panax; species Panax notoginseng. The sequence goes on from CM029022.1 coordinate 48,900,248, forward strand.
GATTATGAAACCCTAGGGCCCATTATGCCAAATTAATATTAGTAATAATATTTATGGGCCACATAATTAATTACTAAACCCATAAATAAAGTTATTAAATTAATACAATATGTAAGCCCAATAATTACATAAATAGTAAAGGCCACATAAGGAATAAAATATTCTAACATATATCCCTCTACTCAAAGACCAAGTGCTGCAATACTTTTTTGTAAGCTAGCTGGATTCAAATATGATATTGATATTGGTATTGGTATTGGTATTGGTATTGGTATTGGTAGGGATTCATAATCATTCATATATAGCTAGAAACCAAAATACTATTAATTCAAAATTTCTTGGGTTCTCCTCCTCTATTGAAAATTTTAAGAATCAAAAGATATATATCTCATGACTATAACAGAGCTAAATGTGAACCCAAAAAAATGCAATTTTGCCCACAAATATAGGTTTCAAGATTATATAACTTTGAAACTTCCAAGAAATTATAACATAGCTAGTAAAAAAAATACAATCGATATGTAGAAAAAGAATGAATGACATGTTTAAATTAAAAAACAGGGGAAGAAGTTCAAATCAAATCTTTCTTTGCAGAAGTAGATTGCAATTCAAAACGTGAAAAAGCATAGAAAATAAACAAGATGAAACTAGGGTTCAACAGAATTAATGGAGAACAACATCAATTCAGATTTTGGAGATTAATCTACAAACTTACCTGCGAATTCTGTTTGGAACAACTCAAAATTATCGAGAACAGGATTTGATTTGCAGATGATTGTTTCTGGAGTTCTATCGGTTCGCCCAAAATCGCCGAAAGAGAGATCGATATACGACACTGTATTGTTTTACCTATGTTACCTTTCCGACGAGTAATTATCCGTCGCTAGACTTACTAGCGGATTGTCTCTGTATTATTTAATTTGGGGGCATAAGCGTCCAGAAATTTGATTAAACATGTCTGCTAGTAAGTCTAGTGGACGAGGTTTTCCTATTCTAAATCTCAGCTATTGATTTGTTAAACCGATAGTATAGATGCTATATGTCACTTTTTGATTCATAGCAAATAGATGCTATGGATCATTCCCCAAATTGCTATACATCTATTTGTTTTGATAGAACGAGACATATTGTTGTATAGTGATTGTGTGTGTTCATGAGTGTGTGTGTTCATGATAGCATATGAAGATTTTGTCACTGTACTTTTGTAGATGGCCTATATCTGATTTTGTGTGTGTTCATGAGTGCGTGTGTGTGTTCATGATAGCATTACTAAACACACTCTCATTTGCAACTAATGCAAAGGAAGTTACAAACAGCGCCCAAGTAAACATGGTCTTTGGTGCTTACACAATTTCTCCCACGTGGTGACAACTTTTTGGTGCTTCCTTGTTGCAACTCTGCAAAAGTTAAGATATTTGTTTGGTGGATTATCCAGATAATTTGTTTGCTACCTGGTATATCATATTTGTGTTGAATGATTCACTTATAATTAATGTTGGTTCTAAGCTGCAAATCAATTGACATTGTTAGGTCGTTGCAGACAAGCAATTAGTGAAGCACTTGCAAAAAGAAGTTGCCAGACTTGAAGCAGAGCTGAGAAGTCCAGAACCTTCTTCCTCCATATGTTTAAGGTCTTTACTGATGGAAAAGGACTTGAAGATCCAGCATATACTTATATTCTGTTGAGCTGTATCATGAGGACTTCTGAATTTAGTACACAAATTGTAATAAGTGCATTTGCAAAGGCAGAGCTCAGGGTTTCGCTAACCGATAAAATTTATCCAATACTTTTTTAGTAAAAAAGAATGTGATATTTGCTGTTAGAAGTCTGGTTGTATCTTAATGTTCTTGACTATAGACATGCAATATAAAGTACAATATGTTAGTTACTTATAGCCAACATGTATTCAATTCAGCTCGTCTGGAAAATAAATGCTTATGCTCGTTTGGGCTGTTCTTGCCATTGGTGTGCTTCAGAACTTTGTTGGGTATGGTATGGTTTGGCTTTCTTTCCCCCTTTTCTAGAGCTAATCTTGCTGTATTGCTTTTAATGTTTCCTCCATCCTATATATTATGTTTTCAATCTTCTCTATACTATTTTGTACTTCATTTCTCTCTTATACTTGTTCTTGGAAACAATGCTTTACTAATTCATTACTAGTATCTTTATTTGCTTATGGAACTTTCAATATATCCTTGTTGTTACTGGCTTCAATAGCGAAGGCAGGTGCTCTAGTGACAGAGGACGACGAAATATATACCTTGGTAAGTATGTCTTAGTTATGTATTGATCTCGACTTCTTTTGACCATTTGGCTTGAGATAATTGAGCTAAAGCATACCGTTGACGAACTAAGGTACTTTCCTTTAAACCTATGTTGTAAATGAAGCTGCCTTGACATACAAAGTGTCCTGGATTGATTGTGTTGTTAATTAATAATATAGAGTGATGAGATGGTTTCTTATGAAATAATAAACATATCAAAAGTAATTGAAACAGGAATATCTTCTAGAACTGTTCCTTTTGTTGTTGTCTTTGGAAAAAAAATCCTAAGAAGTAACAGTATAGGAAGTTGACTACTTATAGAGTAGTCCCAAACCACTTCTGTTGGCAAAATTATATATATTTACACTTCTGTGCCATTTTTTAAGAAAATCAATACTTTTAATTATACTAAAAAATATTCCTCAAATGTGTCAAGGAGGGAAATTCCTTGCAATGTGCTTCTGCCCCTGCATCAACATGTATCTTTTCAGATATTATGCTCGACCCATATATTGTAATGTACAACAATTTGGTTGCATAGTTTTGTTCATTGAGGCTATGAACGACTATTCGTACAATGTTGCTTTGAGGCAGGAACTTTCAAGATTGTTTAGTCTTCATTTAAAATTTAGTTTTTTTTTATATCATTGATTGTTGATGTACTGGGTATTGCAGGAATTTAATTGAATTGATGTTGCTGTGTATTGAAGGAATTTATTTGAATTTATATTGTTGAAAGATGGGTATTGCAGGGTTGTAATTGATTTGATGTATGTATGTACTGGGTATTGTATTTCACAACAATTGGGTTGTACCACGTTTTTTGTGTTGTAACTGAATTGAACAACTATTGCAGGAATTTAATTGAAGACATACTAGCTGAAGGAATTTATTTGAATTAATGTTGTTGAAAGATCGGTATTGCAATGTTGTATTTTAATTGATGTAGGTATGTACTGAGATTTTCAGTGCAGGAAGGAATTCGTGTGTATTGGGTTTAGCAGTGTTGTAACTGAATTGCTATTGCAGATTATGTTCTGATTCTATTAAACAGGTCCGCTAGACTTACTAGCGGATTGTCTTGTTTCTGTTTGGGGGGCATAAGCGTCCAGGAATTTGATTAAACATGTCCGCTAGTAAGTCTAGCAGACGAGGTTTTTCCATTCTAAATCTCAACCACTGATTTGTTTAACGAACGGTATAGATGCTATATGCCACTTTTTGATCCATAACAAATAGATGCTATGGATCATTCCTCTCTCTCTCTCTCTCTCTCTATATATATATATATATAAAAGAATGAATCGTTAGGTAGTTAGGTAGGTGGGTTAATTTGTTCCTCTCTGTCAGTCCAAAATTCCAAATCATACACAAATATCGATCGTCAATGATACTATAAGTCAGGCTATGTGATCTATATCTTTAAGTTGTTAATTCGCGGTTTGGTTTGCTCTTATATTTTAAAACGGATCGATAAAGTACGTACTATTTATTTAAAAATAATTTTATTAAAAGTTGTGTTGCATGTATTTGTGTTTACACTCATCCTAAAATTATATATCAACCTTTGTTCTTGTCGTTCTTCTCATTCTAGTGCCAACTCTAATTTTCTTGAATAAAATATTATAATGCACTGGCTACTTCATTTATAGCTTTTTACAGAAGAAAAATTAAGATGATTAAGTTGGCCAGATTTTCATTTTGTCACCCAGATTGGAGAAACCTACTTACTTAGTGGCTTGGTCATAGAAAAAAGGTAGGCTAATTAGTTTAATAATTTAATTATTCTTCCTAATCAAATATATATATATATATATATATATATATATATATATATATATATATATATATATATAGTTCTGTAGGATATCTTATTACCCAACAAAAAGTTAATTTTTTTTGAAGAATGTAAACCATGAAGGCAATTTTTAATTTGTCATCTTTTTAATTTTTATTTTTGTAAGCCTTATTTTTTTTCTTTTGTAATTTTTCTAGGCCGAACGAAAGTCTTTAATTATTATTTCCCGTCTCAGGATAAAAATCTTTATTACTATTTTAGATATTTTTAAGTTAAATGTCTATTTACCTTAAATAATATATTTTTTTGCAATATTTTGTTTGTAATACCCTTAGTATTAATTGTCATATTTAAATGCTCTATGCATATTTATGGAGTACACTAGTTACAGAAAATTATGCAATTACATAAAGATTTAAATATGGATAATTTTGTTTCAATTACAATTAGGACAAATGCAGAGCATTCTCATTATCAAATGAGCCCAGTAGCGTCATTTGGACAGCAAAGTTGGATCCAACAAGGCTTGTAGTTTCATGGTAGCCAGCCGGGTTGTTTGTCATATAGTTTTCTCTCATTGGCTTTTCCTACCAGGCCCAACCAATACTACTATTTGCTCTTGTGATAATGTGCAGAAGCCCATATTGAACTTAACCCGGCCCTTGAACCAGCTTGGGCAATAAACCCTACACCCTGAAGCCTAGAATCTTCTACCACCGTCATCTTCAAGGTCGTTCAATTCATAACTAAATAGGGGAAGGGAAACAATCAGTCTTGTATCGTTTCGGTAAGAGTAGAAACAGAAACCTTATTTCTATTATTTTTAGGAAGAAAATGGCGAAGCGTTTGGTCCCATTACTCAACAGGGTGCTGGTGGAGAAAATTGTTCCTCCGTCGAAAACCACCGCAGGAATTCTTCTCCCTGAGAAATCTTCCAAGGTACTGGACTACTGGTAGTTCATTATTAAACTCTTTAGCTCTGTTATGATTTTTTTGATCTTTCTTCAAACAATGGGTTTAACTGATGTGATAAAAATTATAGTTGAACTCTGGGAAAGTGATTATGATTTTTCTTTTATCTTTCTTCTCAAACAATGAGTTTAATTGATGTGATAAAAATTATAGTTGAACTCTGCGAAAGTGGTAGCGGTGGGACCAGGGAGCCGTGATAAAGCCGGAAATGTGATACCTGTAGTTGTCAAGGAAGGAGACACCGTTCTCTTGCCTGAATATGGTGGTACCCAAGTCAAGCTCGGTGATAAAGAGTATGTTTTGCTACCCCATTTATCTCTCTGTATGTTTGTAGTATAGGTATCAACTAGTAAGGGGCATTTCCCTTTTTGTTATGAATTGAAATATTTCATTCATTTCACGTAAGAAAATACATTAAATGAAAAAATGGCATTATAATTCTGGTCAGCAACTTTATTGTTTAAGTGGATAATTTTATGTTGTTTCTATGCACTTGTACAATTGCCAATTAGGGTTTTATTAATTCTTTTTTTGGGGCATGGTGGATGTAATGCAGGTATCATTTATTCAGGGATGATGATATTTTGGGTACCCTCCACAAGTGACAATGATTGATTGTAGTTTCTCAAGTTGCATCGAGTGATAATGATCAATGGTGGTTTCTCAATTGAGGTTTCTTTGGAGTTCTTTTGGTTGAGTTGTGAGATTAAACTTTTTCAGTGTAACAGATTGTGACGGTATTGTTGCCTATTATGTTGGTTAAATTGAGTAATGAAGAACATATCTTTACTTATCCTTTGTGTTGGTTTGTTCTCTTATTTTGATTCCTTCTTTATTGTTGAACTTCTTTCTCTGAACCAAGTATAGCCAAAACATTGAATTCATTTGGAACAGGCAAAATAATAACTTAAAACCATTGAGATTGTGAAGTTATTCATTTAGCATATGCTTGTTATGGGTTGTTAGCTAACCAAGTCTTTAACTCCTATGCTTTTTATGGGCTATCTGGAAAATTTTATTAGGTCATTGTTCAGTTACTATTAGCAATTTGGTTAACATGGTTCTTGAAATCCTTAGGTGGTGATGTTATTCCTTCTTCATTTTTTGGTTGGTAATAGGTTATCATATAGATTTTGTCAAGCTGGTGATGTTATCATGAAGTTGATTTAGCATGCGATAAAAATAATATGTAACATACTGATAAACTTTATTAGTAAGCTAAAACATGTTAGGAGGTGCACTGGAGAAAAATGTGTTTTGTTAATTTGATAGTGTCTGAATACTGGCTGGCAGAAAAACTACATTCTCGGTTGTTATGTTAAAACGTTTCATAGTATAGCTAGTGCGTGATGAAACTACCTATCCTTACCTTTAAAAAGTGGTTGCGGAAGTAAACGTTATCAGTCTAAATTCTAATTATGTAACGATCCAATTATCCAGGATCATGATTTGGAAGCGATGGAACATGTATACTTTGCATGGAAATCCCAAAATAGGGGAGGATGTTGAATGATACTTGTCCACCTCTTGTTTGCCTTCCTACCCTGTTTACAGAGCCCCTTGTCCATGTATCTTATCTTGCCTTCAGTGAAAAATTGAAGATCTATACTGAATATTTTATTTTAAAGATCTTAGTAAGATTAATGGAACTCTATATTGGATATATGCTGATTAGTGTATGTTTTTCTGTGCGACTCCTTTACTTGAAAGGGTAGGTTGACTCGGGAAGTGAACTAGGCTGTGTAAAGTCGGATCCTTATTCTTGTTACCTTTTACTATTTTACTGATCACCCAGAGCATCGAGGCAGACTTTATGTGCAAGGTATAAATATTTGAAGTGCTTGAAGGCTAGTGATCTTGACTTCCATGATGTAATGTGTTTCACCTTTATAGGAAGATATTTTGACCAAACAATTAACTCTCACCTTTATAGACACCAATAATCAACGGTTTTGTTTGTTAATGAAGCACTGCAATATTTTGTTTTACATGACAGAAAAACCTGCTCTATAGGTCCACTATATGAACGGAACCATGGCCAAGTATCCAGTCAGTATCCTCTTTAAATTCGCTATCTTGTAACTACTAACTATTACCAATGAAATCTACTTCTTCTCCCCAACTAACTATTCTCAATTTGAAATTGATCCTCTCTTATAAAATTATTTGTTTAACAAGAAATAAAAACAAGTTCCCAGAGACTAGAGCGTGTTGAGCTTTATATATTTTATGTGATTTACACGTTGATGCTTCTAAAAGGAAATTAAGCTGCAAATTTGTAGCCCTGCTAAGCTCGAGCCTCACTGATTTTGTCAAATTCCTACTATCAAACCTAAGATGTTGACGTTTCAATTCCAATTTTAATTCCGCTGGGGTTTGTGCCATCTATACCTGTCCACCTATCTATCACATACTTCCAAACATACAGATTAAACCGCAACATGTTGTAGCTGACTCATGAGTGATCCTCCCCCTCCCCAGGCCACCCATCGTAACATTTGGTTATACTCAAACTGTTCATGTTAATTGAACCCTTCGGCCAAGTTGCCGTGTTCAATATGTTGTGTCGTTTCATACAGTTTAGCGTACATAATTTGTTTACTATGAATTTAATTAATAACTTATATAAGCGTGCATTTAAGTAGTTGTCCTATTGAACATGGAATTCCACTGTATCAAAAAATAGTATAGTAGATGCAACTGTTGAGGCATGGTTGTATATGTACGTGTAGCGTCATTATTGCAAGTACATTGCCATAAAAAGAGAGTTAAGAAATGAGGAGGAGAACGAACCAGATAGACAGATAGGGACAGACAGTCTCATTGGTTGTTCGGACTTTGGACTTTGTACTGAGGTGGTGCTGGTCAGCTGCTGCATCCCATTCCATCGTCCTAACCAAGCCAGTAGAGACTGTCAAAGACCAAGCTTTATCCAATTCAATTCCTCCTTTTTGGGTTGGCAGCTAGCTAGCTATTCACTCCCCCTAAATATAAATTTTAACCCCTTGCAACTCTTCTTCCCCTTAGATTCTTTCCTAGATCATACGGTCGCCTCTCTCTCCTCTCCATTTCTCTCTCTCTCTTGCAGCTAGCTAGCATGCAGGCCAGACATGCAGTGATGAGAGAAACGCCAGTAAATATTTCAGTAACAGATAGCAAGCTTCCATATACCATACCCCCCCCCCGGCACCCACCACAACCCCTCTCTCTTATCATGTTATTATTATTAAAAGTCAGGTTTGTTACCAGTATGTTTTGAAACAACCACCATTCGCACTCGTATTACATGCATTCCATCTGCCATTAATTAGACTTTATCAAATTCATGATTATCAGAACTAATAATCCACATATTTCCTTATAGAAATTCACGAATTCTTATTTATTTAAACACCAATAACTACCCTTTTCAATTCCATGGTCGGTAAAGCTGCTACTATATATACCTTTTGCCTTCCTTTCTTATGCCAACTCTTCTCTTTTCCTCTACTCTTGTTGTATACAATAAATAGATTCATTAATACAAGTGCAGAGCTTGCAGCTATTGCTTCAGCTTTTTTAGAAAAGAGTACGTTAATATTGAAGGAGGACTATATATCACGTTGAAGGTTCTTATTCTATAATTATATACAGGAAAAATCCTTATTCATTAGAAAATGGGAAAGTAATAAAATTATTGTTTCATTCAGTAGTTGAGAGGAAGTCATGCATGCACATTTTTTTTCATCTATAACTTTATTCATGATAATTTGATAGACTAAACATAGTAATGAACAACCCTAATACATACACCTGAAAAGGGTATCCTCCAATATTATATGTAGATCAACATCAAACTCTTTCACATCCATTTCCCATCCAGCTATCCTCTCTTTCTTCCACGCCCTCATGCGCCATTACTGGTATAAGAAGTGAATGATGAATTTCAATTTCAGAAAACATAGTTCAGTGCATTTCTAGGCATATCTTTTCCCCAACCAACAAAAACTAAATGTTAGAAAAGTAACAAGAGTCAATTTCCAGAAACAAACACCACCATGAAAATAACCACCACCTCTCAATAACCAAACACCTGACCAATTCAATTTCATCATTTCTTTAGAGGAAGAAACTCAAAAAATTGAATTGGAGTAAACTTGTTACTTTCGTTTGTTACGGGCCGCCCTTCTGAATCATTCTTTGCTAATTCGATCGAAAGCGGGAAGAGCTCAAGTGTTTGATGATATTCTCTTTCATGCTCTGTCTTCTCGGCATTAATATCCCTGTTGGGTTCCAATAGTATGTCGAGATTTGGAGCCTTGGTTGTTGTAGGAGGAGAAGAAAACTCCATCATCTGTTTCATTGCATGCTTTGCAGTTGTGCTGCAGCTGGTGCTAATTTTCCTTTGAAATTCAGCCACCTCAGATTGAATTCTTTCATCTCTTTTACTTTTTTCAACGGCTACTGCTGTAGGCATTGATACCGACTCCTAAATTACACATTGATAAAAGACACGGTAATTAATCCAAGAAATTCTAACCTTTTTCATAAGATAACAACAGCCCCAACAGAAAGTAAAGAGTGCAGCTTTTCGACCTCTAATTCTTCATTATTTCCATCATACCAAAAAAGCTTTTCTGGCTCTTTGCATGTACTCTACTATTACATTTTTTTAATCTTTTTGATCGTATAGTAAAAAGCTAGCATTATTTCTTATGAATTTGGCTCGTTGAATAATCTTTTGGTTAACTAAGTTGAAATATGGTAATCCTATATGACAAAAGAAAAAGATACCTCTGAAATTGTACTGCAGTTTGAAGGGGTCACCCTGTTCTTTGTCTGTCCAACTTCAAAACCTGTCCTGCTTAACCCTGTTGTGACATATAGAAAAACAAAATATGTCCAACTTTATCGTACGCTCAAAACAAGAAAACACAAAGCAACAAATTAAATTAAATTAACCAAGTCCAAAATTCTCTCTCTGTAATGGTGGATTCCTTCTCTTGAACTTATTAACCTGATAATTTTCTTTGTAAGCTTTCAATATTAACGCGGAGTGGATGTTGTGTTAATGATGAAGAATTTAGCAGTTGTTGTTGACGACGACGTTTCTGCCTCTCTCTGGCTTTGTGGTTCTGAAACCAGTAGAACACATTCTTGCCTTCAATCTTACCAAACCGACGTAGCTTTAGAGCAATTTGTTGGATTTGGTTGGGTGACGGTGTCCTTGTTCCACTTCGATAAATTTCCTCTAAACCATATAACTGCTCTGGAGTTGGATTCCACCGTGAACTTGCTACCACTCCTATTACTTCTTCTATCTTGTTACTACTTCCTCTCTTGTTTTGTTGATGTTCATCAGTTGCACTACCTGAGTACATTCAGTTATACATAATGTCAAACAAACAAAAAAACATTAATGCAAGTGTATATTTATATAAAGAAAAATATTATATAGTAATATATGCTATCACATACACACATTCTACTATAACTACCCAAATGGTGATTACTTGCAGAAAGATCCGTGTTGCGGATGTGATCACGATAGGGAGTTGTCGGCATTGTAGAAGAATATATCCTATTATTGAGATTGGCAAATGCTTGAGATGTTGGCATAAGAGGCTCAAGTTTCCTATTTTTTGGTAAATCTAACTCTTTGCAATCACCATAATCCACCCTCCACATTGTTGGCAACCGAACAAATTAACCCAACCTCTATGTTTATCTGTGTATGTTTGCGTAGAGTATAAAGCTGAGGAGGGAATTAAGTAGGTGAAACAGTTAGAGTAATTAAGTTGAAGTAATGTATGTACAAAAGTAAATGAGTCGCTAGCTAGTACTAATATATAGGCTACAAAATTGATGCGTGCATGCAAGCTTTTAATTTACTAGCTAGTAGATAGTGAGAATGCAAAGATGAATAGTACTCCTATATACTGATCCCACTATATATGTTGTGTATGTAAATACTATATTATATATATATATATAATGAATAATTTAATTAATGCTCTCTAGCTAGATCTCTTGTATATATCTAGGTAGGACAGTAGTAGGTGGTTCCTATATCCCAAGGTTGAGCTGCGCCTAAGTTTGCAGAGATGGAGACGACTGAACAAGCAAGCGAAGAGAGAGCTAGCTAATTTAGCAACAAAAGAAAATAAAAAAGAAAAAAAAGACAGATTGCTAGCTAGATATTGCAATCAAGGCAAAGGAGAAGTAGTAGTTAGTGAAGGTTTTGGTTTCAAAAAGAAGCAGGGAGCTAGCTAGGAACTATATAGGTTGACCTCGCTAATAATAATAATACTTATATATGCATTAGATACATTCTTAGAATTTGAGAGAGAGAGAGAGAGAGAGGGAGAGGCAGCATGGAGCCAAGGACAAAGCCAAAAAAAAGAGGGGGAAGAGGGTGGAGTGAAATTCTGGGAAATATTGGAAGGCGGGGACTAAAAAGCGACGTGACAATGATGAGAACAAAGTCACACCCCTACATAGTATATATATATATATATATATATATATATATTTCACACCAAAGTGCACCCTTTTCCATTTATTGTTCTGTTCGGGACCCGTCTCGTGCCTTTCACAATTTCTTCTCATTCCAAACTGCCTCTCTCTCTCTCTATATGTATATGTATGTATAATGTTTTTACATTTTTTTTTTGTCTCGGTAGGTCAACGATCCTCACTAATTTCATCCCATAGGCCATTAGCATGTGTCCCTTTTAATGCGTACGCCTTCAAGTTCATCAGGACAGACAGTAATGGAATGATTTAAATAGACAGTCCTGGTTTTTGTTGTTTCTGTACATAGAGATATATATAGAGAGAGAGAGAGAGAGAAAGAGAGCCATTTCAATTTTCTTCAGGTCATTACTGTTGAATTATTTTGTGATGTTGATAATTAGTCCTTGTCCAATTTACAGGGAACACTCCATCTCCATCAATCAATCCGAGTTTGAATCATACCTCAATTATTCACGTTTACATGAGATTTCAGCCATTGTCCTCTGCAGCAAAATGTACGAACCTTTCTCCTGTCCCTACTACCTCAACGTTACCTTCTATGTCTTCACCAGTTGAGCTAATATTTGGGATCGTAAAATATTGAATAATACTATAGACACAAATTATTTTATAAATATTTTATAAACTGTTGATGTGATGTGGCATACTTCACTTCAGCATATTGTGTGGGACCGAAGACTACATTGAAACAATTTGTTGATCAATACGCTGAGGTGGAGTATGCCACATCAACAGTTTATAAAATATTTGTAAAATAATTTGTGTGTCTAGTACTACTCAAAATATATACTCCCTCGTTACATATTACTTTTTCATTATTGATTTTTTAAAACTAAACTTCAAATTGACATAGATAAATATTATAAATTATTTAAAAAATATTATTCACTGTAAGTTTCATAATTTCTATCGAGTTATCTCAATTTTAAATTTAAAAATGTCTCAAATTAACTTTCAAAAATCAATAATAATCATATAATTTATAACCGAGAGAATATTAGTTAACACACTATTAGCACCCAGAATTAATGAACTCTATGCTGATAGACACGGTTGCTCTGTGCCCTAATTGCATACGTTCATTAGCACATACGTACAACACGATATCCAGAGTTACATTTTGTAGGATTAGCCTCCATATATATTGTCAAAACATGATTATACCTTCAATCATGCCACCTGGATACAGTACATTTTTTTTAGGAAACTGGTATTTCCACCTCACTTTTAATATTTCTATACGTATGATTCATATATCAACCAATAAAAATTCATTCTACACATCAGTTAATATATAGGCCCTACGTGTTAAAATATCGAAAAATAATATGAAAATATCAATTTCTTTTTTTTAAGGAATTTACCTCTGGCTTCGGTCACCGATCATCAATTTTGGGTAAAAATTATATCCAATTATGCCGTACAGATAATTAATGAGCCAAAATACAAGGTTTGGAGTAATAAACAAATCTTCAGTTCTTACCACTGGAAATATTTCTCTCCTCTAAGATCATTGTTCATTAAGAAATGAGTATTGTGCTATACACTTTCAATCACATAAATAACATGGTACTATACACTTACAATCACATAAATAATTAAATAAGTTTATGGGAAACCTGCTGCGTTAAACCATTGAGCAGTAACAGCTAATAGCAAATCTGGAAGAGCAATGAACTGTTGATTCCATGGGAGAGAGATGCAGACATTTCGACAAATTGATTAGTACGGATTTGTCATTACTCTAGAAGCTTATTGCAGGTACAAACACCAATAGCTGCAGCAAGATGCCAAGCAGCATGAAGGTATGGAGTTTGTGGGAAAGCATCATCTGCAATGAAAAGCGCACCACCAAGCAGTGATGATATCTTATGCACATTGTGTGCCATCTTGAGTTCTGGATCTTTGAGGGCTCTTCTAGCAAATGCAACCTGAAAGGAAAATCATAAATGATTTTAATGGATACCACCAAGAACCATATAAGCTACAAGTGACACTAAAATATATCATCAGGACCGGAAGCTAATAACTAGAAAATACGGCTGATGCAGAAACAAATAGATGACATGGATAGGATTTAAGTGCACCTAGTGACATGAAGACAGCACAGAATACCATGCATATCAACTTTCAGGCTTTTTGTTGCTGTAACGTAATCAAAAGTCAATGCACACAAATTTTCAATTATCATACTCTTTTTGCCATGCTTATATTGCAGCAAACTAGCCAAATTTATAGGAAGAGAGTTCCCCCAAGACAGGTGAGCAATGCCATTAAATAAGTTTCTAATGCAAAGCTCAAATTCCTAGATTTGCCTCGCGTCACTACCAAATCTGAAACAAAAGGGCCTCAACATATTTAACACATGCCAAACTGCAACTGTATTCAGCATATTGAAACAAACTGGGACTAGCATTGATATGCAGAACAAAATTATAGTTATTATTGTGGTTACATAGCCAAATCTGAAACAAAAGGGCCACGACATATTTACCACATGCCAGACTGCAACTGTATACATCATAATGAAATAAACTGGGGCTAGCATTGACATACAGAACAAAATTATTGTGGTTACATAGCAGCAAATATGAATCATATGATTCAGGTTGGATTTAGAGGCATAAATGTTGGAGATAAATTGAGCCCATAACACGGTTGGCAACAAATAGAATTTGAACTAATACTAATAAATCCAGTTAGGAGACAAATTTTCTTTTGCAGCAATCAATCATGAAATGGCCAAGGCGCAAGCAACAGATAGATAACTACTGCGATGAGTGCAATTTCTAAAGAATAATAGATATTAATGTTTTCTCACGAGAAGCACTCGTACATGCACACTCTAACTGGACAGCTTCGGAAAGTGCTTCCTCAGTTTTGTGCTATTAGTGGGTGAACTCCAGTTCACTTGCATTCTCAAAATGATGATAGCAAACCATGTGGATAAAATAATAGCACATTGTGTTATGGAATATCTTTAATGAATTTAATAAACAAATATAGGAGTTCTAAGTGAAACTCTTCCCAGACTATCACTTTTACAGACATAATAGCAGATCCATGAAAACCAGAAAAATAAAGCGGTGAATTTAACTTCAATTCACTCGATAAATGTTAAGGAAAGAATGCAAATGTATACCTCCATCATCCCAGTGTGAACAGCTGAAACCATCAGAGGCTGGATTGGTAGAATCAAAGCAGATGCTGCCATCAACAAATTTGAGTTTTCATCCCGGATTGCCCTCGACAGACACTGCAAAAAGATCTTCAGTTAGTTTACCCATGAAAGAGCCAATAGAAAATCTTAGACTGAAATGTAAACAAATGCTACAGTTTATTTCTTTTCTTTTTTAATAGGTAAATGCCACAGTTTATTTCAATATCTATAAAGGAATATTTGTGACACTAATGACGTAACAAGAAAGCTATCAGAATAGCCAATAGAATGAACTATTCACCTTAATTTACTGATGCATTACAAAAACTAACGAATAGCTCATGAATACCACAGCAACTTCTGGGCTAACACAGTAGAGCCAAAAGTAAAGAATCTAACTAAACTTGATTAGTTTTAAGTTTTAAAACGTAATTGATACATGAAATGAAAAACCACTCCATACAAGACTACGTTTTATATATGAATTAAAAGCCAAAATAACAAATACATAAAAAAGAAAACAGAAAAAAAGGGAGACTTTTGATTGCAACACAAACACACATTAATCTCCCTTTCCCACAGGAATCCTCTTGAACTCTACTTGTGCAAAATCAACACCGCAAGACAAACACACACTATCCTGCAGTCCCACAGGAATCCTCTTGAATTCTTATTGTGCAAAATCAACACTATTAAACATAAATAAGGATTTTTATAGCTATTCTGAAAATCCAACGGATATACATTGGCCTAGCCCATTGTCCTTGTGCAGGTCAACAATACATATACATCTAACAACAAGGTCTAATTGGTTCTAAATTAAGAAATCAACGAAGCCAGAATAAGACCAACGAGATGAGCTAATACTCAACTCAATAAAACCTTTTCTCCCAAGTAAGATGAGCAAATGGTAACCAATAGTCTAATTTTGACAACCCAAGCATTTCTTGTTAGATTCAGCAAAAAGGCAACAACATTTTACATTACCAATTCAATCAAAATATCATCAGCAACAAGTTGAAAGTAGAATTTTCAAACAACATAGGGCTGAATGGTAAATGGTAAGCAATTAAATATAACCATAGAGTAAGCAAGAATGGTTAGATAATTCACTAAGGAGCCATATACCAATGCCATTAATAATTATGCATGCAAATTACTTGTATAAAACATATAGTTGTGTCACAATTTTGAATGTATATATAGATGTATGTATGCGCTGTGTGCATTTGTGTATCATATGTACAGTTATGACAGATGCATACACAAATGCACACAACACATACATACATCTATAATATACATTCAAAATTGGAACACAACTATATGTTTTATACAAGTAATTTGCATGAATAATTATGAATGACATTGGTGTGGCTCCTTAGTGAATTATCATATATATGTACACACACACTTATGATGTGCTGTGACGAACTCATATCCATGGACATCTGTGATAATGCACTTCATACATAATTTAACTTCCAAATTCTAAGTTGCAACTGGATTATAACTTACCACCGTAGCTGTAGCTATCATAGTATAGTCAGCCCATCTCAGATATTTTCTCAATCTGCCTCTTGAAACATGGTATAAGCTTGATGCAACTCCTACTCCAATTAATGAATTAGCATAAAGCTTACAGTTGAGATTCTTTCTGCATCATAGTAAAAACAGTAGTAAGGAAAAAAGACATACAATTAATATTACTGATATAATGCAATTCATGCCTTGGGGTCCTGATTCCAAGAGCAACAAAAGGAAGTGATGTAAGCACATTAGCAATCGTTTCTGCAAGATTCCTATCACCTAAAAGCATGGGTGAAACAATAGTTAGCACACATTTATAGTTTTTATAAGAGGGAAAAAAGTGTCAGCCACCTTTAACATATCAGCTAAAAGAATTACTCAATATTACCATGCAAAGAACACCTGATCGGCCTAAGACATGAAGGCCTTTGCTGCCATACTCTCCTGAGGAAACAAGTAAACTAGAAGTTACTGAGGCTCAAGCACAATTCATTTAATGTAGGCGCGAAAAAATTGTGAACTTAAAATTGGAATTTCAGCAAAGACCAAGTTAATAAATTTGAATAAACACTTTGAACCTTACAGTCTGAATACACAAATTACAATGTTAACAAAAATACAAACACACACACACACACACACATATATACATGTATATATTAGTTATGAAGCGTACGTTAATAGGAAAGAATTTTTTTACTCACTGCACTATTAATAGCTGACTAGCTCCAACAGCTGAACTTTCACACCTTGACTGATGGAAGTCCCCATGCTGCTTTATCTCTTCCAAAGCAAATGGCAAATGAGGCACCAGATGAACTCCATGAACACCGTCTAGAGCTTTACTTGTATTCAGAGCACTCTGGTGACTCATAAGCTAATCGACAATCAGTCGAATTAGACTGATTGCCAGCGAGACCATGTGGATCTCAGTATGGAGAAGGGTGAATGCAGCAAGAAATCCTGCTAAAGCTATAGCATATCATAAGAATTAATGGAATTGAATGTATGCACTACACATTACTCTTGAAGAACACTAGACTTGTAATATGAATAAGATTTCTTTTCAATGGTTCCTCAAACTAGGCCATTCTCATTAGGGCTGCACATGGGCATGGGTTGTTTAGTTCCAGATGTAACTCTGAGAATTGACATATAATCTTGGTATGTGAATTCTGGTTTTCTGGAATCGGGCCAACCCACTAATTGAATGCCCCTGGAAAATTAATTGTTTTTGAACCAGATCATACACTCTCACCCTAATCAGCCTAAATCATTAGTCAAACCCAGAATCAGACAGTAAAAGATCTACATGTTTCTGGCATTAATCTGTACAATTCTAAACAACCCCACTTACATATCACTGATCTCACAAGACTTTGAGTCACTAAGGGAAGCTAACAATTCTTTGACCAAACCATACTAACCAGCATCACAAATTTCCATCAGTACCACCCGATTTTAGGACAAACTAACCCAACTACCGAAACCTCCCAAAATTACATTTTTCCCATTTTGTTTTGAATTCGATAATAAACATTAAATAAAAGATTCGTTGGTTCATCTTCAGTTACAAGTAAAAACAACAACATCGTTGATAATGAAAATTCAAAAAATCATTAATTAGCACAGTTCATTAAGAAATCAGGTACTAGAGATCTAGAAAGAGAGAACCTGGAAATGTGGTGAATTGAGTGAAGTAGGAAAGAGCAGCCACAAAAATATAGACAAACAGTATTGAAATTTGAAGACGAGAGGAGAAATAGGACAACCACGTATCTATTAGACTATTGTGATGTTTGAGAGAGAGAGAGAGAGAGAGTCTGCGTGTCAGTTCCGTACACTGGCGTATGTGTTTTAATTGGACCCTTTATTCATTCAGACTGAACCAGCCCTGGATTTATTTAGGGTGCTTTACATAACTATACAACAAATAAAAAATAATTATAAAAAAAATATAAAAAGTAATTATAAAAAAAATGCATCAACTAAATAATTATAAAAAGAGTATAATTATGACCCGTATTACAAAAATAATACAATTCACATTAATAAGAAAACCTAAAATAAAGGACAAATAACTGGTATAATTAATAATTCAAATTCAAATATTTGAATCTAACAACAAATAACTGCGATGAGAGATAGAGAATTTTCGTCTGGAATAGTTGCGCCGGTGGTGGAGGAATCATCGGAGAGATTGAAAGGAGTAATATAGGATACGGAGCCAAAGAGGAGGCCGCCTATGTCACCGGAGGCGGAGGAGACGCGATGGATGAGAGAGGAGAGTGTGGGTCCCGATATTTGTATCTTCTCAATTGGAAGGTCGTCCATGGCCACTGCTCTCCGATGCTGCACAGCTCTGTACTGTGTGTAAGTGCGAGAGAGATGAGACAGAAATGTCTTGCAAAGCGACACATATTTAGAAGTTAAAATATATTTCGGAGTTACCAAAACAAATCAAAAATTAAGAAGTTAGAGTTACCAAACCATCAAGAACAGATCCAAAACGAATTCAGAGTAGCCGAATAAAGAGCAAATCACGAACAAATTTTTTTATGAACATTTGGTTACCCACAAAAACTGAAATGGTTACCTTCGTACGAAGATTTGGTTACCAACTGCACCATATTCAAAATAATTTTATTTTTAAAAGGTTATTTATAAGTAACTAACAGCTATATAAATAGAAACTTAGACATGACATTTCGGAGACCATCTGCACGTAACACTTGGAGACTGTTTTTAAAATTTTTTTATAATTAATTTGTAACCCAATAAAACTGAATTGGTTACCTTGGTATGAAGGTTTGGTTACCAACTGCAGTAAGAAAAAAAATAAAAGTGTGGAGATTGATTGGTTACTTTGATATGACAGTTTGGTTACCTTAGTATAAAAGTTTGGCTACCAACATCTTTGTCTCTGTGGTGCTTCTGCATCACGTCGTCTTTGTTACACGAGAACATCCTCATCATCCACTTCTGAACTGCAAGATGGTTTTGGACCAGCAAAAACAAAGTTTTTTAACCAAGCAGTTTGAAATCTAGGAGATCCTCTGTTACCTTGTTCGCATTTTGACGGAAGGAACCTTCAGTTGGGATCTGAATATTTGATTTTCTTATACTTTTGTGCTGATTATTTGCTTGCAGTTGAGTTTCCAAACTTTGAAGTTTGCAAACTGTCTTGGCACAAATACTCTTGGAAAAAAGAAATGCACTTCATCAATTTCGATGCAAGTCCACCACAACTTTCAAAAAAAAAAATGCAGGGCTGCCTGCCAACTTTTTATTTTGGTCTAGAATCGTCCTATAATATATATATATATATATATATATATATATATATATATATGTTATAGATGAGGAGAGAGAGAATAAATGGCATAACTAATCCTTAAATTAAGGAATCTTACTTGTACTAATATTGTAATATAAATATGATATTGTATTAATTATGTAAATATTTTATGAGTGCACTATTGTTGTAATTATTTTTAAAAATATAATAGAATATGTAATTGTTCCATTTGTTTATTGATTCATAAAGCCCGAGATTGATTATTCCTTATTCTCCGTCTTTGGGCCTTGCCCAGTCCAAAAGAAGAAATTAAAACGAGTTTAACAAATGGATTTTGGAGTATCAGCATCCAATGTTTTGCATTTTGAGCCCATCGACCGTCCTTCAACAACAGCAAGACAGGAGTTTATTTCATTAAGTGCATAAAAATTTTGAAAATTTATTTCTTATATATGGTAATTCTAAAATTAACTAATACTACGTCGCAAGATGATTTAACAGTTATGAGGGTGAATTTTCAACAAAATTAAGATCATATATATATATACACACACACACATTTATTGATCTGAACAAATTAGTCTCAGCGTTAATCATAAATATTAATTTAATGTGTGTGATATATATGTAAGTTAACAATGCATGAATTGTTGAATAGTTGTGAGATAGCAATAACACCATTTGTTGAGATCGAATGCATGTGAATAAATAAATATTGTGACTATAAAATGGTCATGTTTTAGAGGTGTTGGAGGACAAACAGTAAACTCAAAAAAATCGAGAAAAAAATAATATATATATATATATATATATATATATATATATATTTTCTTTCAATTCTCCCTCGTCTCCGTTGACTGATACAAGAGTATGGTAGTGGACTTCATGATTTGCATTGCATTTCATTCGCATAAATAAATTATTTCTTGATTTGTGTGTTGATATTGTTTTAATTAATTAATTAAAATTAATTTTATGTTTAACCATTTCATTTTCGTATATAGCTCCTCAACTTCAGAAGGGCATGGAATTCAACTTTTTTGGCGGAGTCATTTGTCAAAAAGAGCTGTACGAAAAGCCTATAACCCACGCTACCCTTACACATATTACTAGGATGAATACGACCCAAATCTTGAAAGACAAAATATGAAAAAAATAAATAAATATAGATATGATTTATTGCATGACAGTGAGGTACAAGTGGGTCATGGCATGAACAAGTCAAACCCTAGTTTCGCGGCGTCTGACCAAACAGAAGTCTCAGACATGGAAGCGAAGGGCGAAAAAGGCAGAAGAAATGTATGTGTGTATATATATATATATATGTGTGTGTATGTGTATGTGTATGTGTATGTATACATGCACGGAGACAGATATAAGGGGGTGTCTGGCCTTGATGTAATTTGCTTTAAGTGAAGCCCCTATAAAAAAGAGTTGGCTAGCTTGCTAGCTTGAATGCTTGATGTAAAAAGGCCAAAGAAGGTGGTACGTAATAGTAGTATTAGCATAGCAAGTTTACCAAACGCCATCACAATATTTCAGATTTTTGCTAAGTTTGGATGAGATGAACGTGAGTGGGAATGAGATGACTTATTTTTATGTAATAAAAATAATTTGTGTTTTTATTAAAATGAAATGAGTCATTCTCATTTCTCTCATAAATTTTATTACTTAAAGAAAATATAAAATAATTTATTTTAACTGAAATATAATAAATTATTTTACTCTCCACTTTTTTTACTCCTATATTCCAATACTTTAGTTATTCCATTAGTTACTTTGATCCAAATATAGAATAAAAGTTAAATATACATATACATAGGCCATAGACAACGGCTATTAATACTCAATAGTACCACACTCCCCCACCTTGCTCCCAACACAGTATATATATATATATATATATATATATATATATATATATGTATGTATGTATGTATGCACACTCATCATATATAAAGATACCCAAATACTGCTAGCTAGTACATATAAAAGAGAGAGAGAAAGTCAATATTGAGTATGTATATTCTCTGTCCGTTCCATAATAAAAATTCTTATTACTATTTTGGATAATCTATATTAAATATTTACTTTCTTTTAATAACTAAATTTTTACATATTTTTTCGTATTATGCCCGTAGTATTAAATATCTCATACTTTTCTTATTCTAATTCTCTCTCTATATTTAATAAGTACGGAGAAAGAATATTTTGAATTGAATAGCTAGAAAGTTACTCTCTCACCTATATTGAAAATAATTAATGACATATTATTATGGATAATTTTATCATTTTATTCCTCTTCTTAATATGCATAAATATCCTGGGACGGGGATAGTAGTATGTTTATGAAAAGATTGGTATATGTTCAGTTTATGCAGCTGTAATTAAAATAAAGGTCCAGAGTTCGAAGATTCATAAGATATGCATAAGAAGGTTCCAGGAATCAAGGGTCAAGAATCAACATCATGTGCCTAGACCCTTAACATAAGGAGGCCACAGAATTCTTTCCCCCCTCTCTCTCTATCTCTCTGTCTCCCTGTGTCTTTTCATTTCTTCTTCCTAGCTCAGTCATCTCTTTTTCTCTCTCGTAGAGAATTAATTTTGTGATATATACAGAATATTTGCATGCTTACCCAATTAACCAAGATCGATCATAGTCACAAATCTCCTCATAAGTTAAGATTTTAATGGTCTAAATTAGACAAGTACTGCTACCAAGAAGAATATACTATAGAAGATGAGTTGGTGCGCAATGACAATTTCTACTAAAGGAGAGAGAATATCAGCAAGAACGAGAACAAGAATGAGTACAAGGCATGATTATGCAGCTACACCTAGAAGAATTGCAGTTTTCTTCATATGGGCTATCTTAATTTTCAGTCAGCTATGTTTGTCATCTTCAGCCAAGCACCACAACTCCGGTCCCTCCAGTTGGTCTCCGGCTCGGAAAGCTCGGTTTTTTCGAACAGTTTCGGTTCATGCCGCTGCTTCAAGTCCATCTCCGTCAGGAGCCTATTTTTCTGATGATAAGAGAATCATTCACACAGGTCCAAATCCTCTTCACAATTAGCTAGTGATACAAATGAGTTTAGTTTTGCTACTGTTAATTCTTCTAAAATGGAGTAGGTGGTTAGTTTTAGTAGTATAATCCAAGTAAGAGATTCAGACTGTGCAGCTTCTTCTGTTCTGTTATGTATCAGCCAGCCTTTCTTCTCTTTCCTCAGAGAGATGGAATTAATGGTAGCAAAACTTTAGCTTTTTCAGTCATGGTTTAATGAGGTTATGGGCAGAGCTAGCAAAGGTGAGAGAGTGGAAAGAAAAAGTAAGAAAGATAGTAACAGTAATAGTATCAGCAAAGTTGGCTAGTAGTGTTAATGCTCATGTTTCTTTTTGCAGTCTTCTTCTTCTTCTTCTGTACTTTCTGTTAGAATTTATTGCCTTTGTATTGAAGATTGAAGATTCATTGGTGTGGTTACTATCCTTATTCATCTATTTCTACTAGTCTACTACTACTACGCTACAACTTCTTCTTTCCCTAATAATTTAGTAGTGGTTGTGTGATGCTATAATTGATTAGGAAAGGTCATGTCATTTTATACTAGTATTTACATAAAAAATTATCTTTAATATAATCACAAATTTAAATTTAAAATATATTTTTAATTTTGAAATGAAAAAATTAATTGAGCACCCCTAGCTGCTGATTTAAAAGACAGTATAGTCTAGTATGATCTTTACTAGTAATACATATCTATGTACTGAACACTACTGGGTCACTGACTGACGCAACAGTGAGGGACAATTCTGAATTTTCACTATATGCTTCTTATTTAAGCGAGTCAGTTCTGTGGAGCAGCCACGTTTCTCCTCTATTCTTTTCTGTTGACTGTCGTAAGTTTCACCAGGGTTTAATACCCAAAAAGGCAAAGCAGTGTGAAGTCAAAATATAGAAAACTTGTTGATAGAGAATGTAAAAAGTAGTATGTAGGTAGGATGTTTAGCCTTTTTGCCCCAGTAATGGCATGCCACTCAAAACATACATGCATATTGGTAACAAGTTTGTTGTTTTGCACAAGCGGAAGAAATAACAAAATTAGCATAGTTTTGCCAACCACACATTGTTTTTTATATATATATATATATATATATATATATATATATATATGCACAAAACAAAATTAAATTAGCAATGACAAAAATTATTTTCCAAATAAATTTAGAGAATTACGTACTCCTATTATTGTAACAAAGTATTTTAATCTTTTTGATAATTTCACGAGCAATCATTCTCTTGACACGAATAATAGAGAGTGTGATCTTTTTAGTATTCATATAAACAGACAAATTATACAAAACTTTGCAGAAACTATCATTTCCGAAATTTATCTTAATAGGCAATGATGTAGGCCAGGGGTAGTTGGTTTCACAATAAACGCCAAGAAAATTGCTAAATGCCAACCCTTTCTGTTACGTATAATATGACGGG
The DNA here is from genome assembly GCA_016801055.1 of Panax notoginseng. Classification (NCBI taxonomy): domain Eukaryota; kingdom Viridiplantae; phylum Streptophyta; class Magnoliopsida; order Apiales; family Araliaceae; genus Panax; species Panax notoginseng. Next base: position 48,924,276 of record CM029022.1, read on the forward strand.
TCTTGTAGTCAAATTAAATTAAAATAAGTATGTAAGTTATATATATTAGAGTGATTCATTCAGGAAGGATATTAGTTTTTAAATATCAATAGATAGAATTAATTTTCATCTTTTTCATTGTTATTATATAAATCTATATCATTGCTTAACCAAATTCTAGCTACACTTTCTTTTGGAGTGAGAGTGAGAATGATAAAAACAACCCCTATATATTTTCTTGTGGAACGTACATGAAAACTTTAAAACGTTTCTCTTCTTTTTTTAGGTCATTGAAAAACATACATACAAACAAAACGGAAGCTAAACAGAAGCATCCCAACCAAATTTGACACTTGAACTGGAAACAATTACTACTCTTATTAATTAAGTACTACTCCCTCCATTCCTAAATAAGTGACGTTTTGTAAGAAAAAATTTATTTCAAATTATCTGTCCTTTACAACTTTCTAGGTGAATAAATTATTTACTTTCCTATATCACCCTTACCTTCTCTCATTGTTCCAAGAAATTCTCACCCTTAGTATTTTTCAACTTCCCATAAAAGGGTAGTGATGGAATTTCACACAAATTTTAATGATTAAATGATAGTATTAAATGGCTTTCTTAATTAATGTGCAAAAATTTTAAATGACACTTATTTAGTACCGGAGGGAGTACTGTTATGGCAAGAGAAGGTTCAAACAATATACTTATAGAGCTAATCAGACACTGTCGTCTCAGCTTTAATTATTTGGTGAGGGTTGTGGGCTCTTTGATTGATTATTATTCCTACAAGTCCTCAACTCATCTGTTTTAATTGACTTAAATGCTTCCATTTTTATCGAGGAGTATGCTGTATGCCTGTCTCTACGAGCTAGACATGGTTTGGGTTGATTTTGATTTATATAAAATAGGTATTAGTTGGTTTTGAAACCAAAATCATATTCTTTCCCTTCTTTAATATAGGTCGTTTTAGATAAATATTTTTATTTCTAAATATAAGTCGTTTGAGAATTTCAAGTAAGCATTAATTACTTAGTTTCCAATATTACCCCAAGTAATAAATATAACTTTGGTTCTCTCACTATTTTTTGCCCAATAAATAACAATCAGTTTTTCTAATACAAGAGCAATATATACAATTGATAGTATATTTAATGTTTTACAATTATTTCTTTAATACTTGTGCACAACTCTAAAACGACCTATATTAAAGAACGGAGGGAGTATTACTTATATTTAATATGGGTTATATGGTATGAATTTAAATAGTAGGGGTGTATACATAATCAATAAATATTATTTTTATTACAAATTCAATCCATATTTATAATAATAATATAGATCCAAAATTAAATCAATCTACCATCTAAAATTTAATTAACAAACTCAATAAATTTAAGTGATTTTGGTTAACTATAATAGGAGTAGTTTTTAACCTAAATTGTTAGGTATACTCCGAGCCAACACGCATTCTCAAGGTTAGTTTACAACACTGTCAACCCCAAGTCCAACACATGCATTAATTATATGTACATAGTACTCGACTACTAACTTTTAGTACTATTAATTATTCTTTTCGTTTTTTAACATAGGTAGTTTTAAAATTATACATAAGTATTAAAAAAATAATTATATAATATTAATTATAATATTAATTATCTATATTATCCTTATATTTAAAGAAGAGATTGTTATTTATTGGAAAAAAAATAGTGAGAGAACTAAAGTTACATTTAATACTTGAGGTAATATTAAAAACTAAGCAATTAATATTTATTTAAAATTCTCAAATGACTTATATTAAAGAACAAAAATATTTCTCTAAAAAGATTTATATTAAGTAACGGAGGGATTACTATTCAACTAGTAGTACAAAGTAAGGCAAGTGTTATTTGCACTACCCAAATTTTTAATGGATTGGCCGCCCATCTTATCTCTTCAGTAAATATTCTTTTTAGGATTTGTCTATGTGGTTTTTGAATTTTCACGGAGTTTAAGAAGGAAGAATATGTTTTCCTTAACCTCCGTGATGTTTAGGAGAAAAAAAAGAGGAAGAAGATTAATTAATTTGTTTGGCATTTTATCTTGACATTTAATTTTTACTTCAATTTGTAGTAATATTTTAATGAACCCACTGTATACTTGTTTTATTTCAAAATAATGCTAAAGCCAGAATCTTTATAATGGTTACTTAAAACTAAGGGGTCTAATTTTGGATGATAATAAAATTTTATATTCAAATTGTTCGGAAACTCTTTATACTAGTACAACATCTCATGTCAGAGGTATGCATAAATTTCTTCTTAAAAATATCATTACTCATTTTGGATGTCTCAGAACGAAAAATAGAACAACCAATTTTGGACATAGCCAGCATAGCTTGAAAGTCAACCAACTAAAATCCGAAGAAAAGTTGTAAAAAGTTTGAAGAGGGTGAATATGTAGCGCAGCTAAAGTAGCTTTTTAGTTTAGTTTTAGGTACTTTGACATGACATGACATGACATAACACTAGGTAAGTTTTAAGAATATATATATATATATATATATATATTAGTATATTATTATACTAGTATATAATATATTTCTTTTTTGCTTAACAAGTACATGTTCTCAAGTTGAGATCTAGAAAGAAAAGTTCACAGAACCTTCTTTGGAATGACTACTTTTCAACTAAAGTCTTTAAAAAATTCCTAAAAATGGTTGGACTATTTCTTGGAGGGTGAGAAAGATTAATCTTAGTAAGAGGGAAGGAGACCTCTTTACTTTATTTTGTGCATGAAGATAGCTTTTCCCCATGAAATGAATGTCTGCCCGGACCTGGACCTGGACCTATTATAGTGCATATATATAAATGTGCGTTTAAGAGAGGTGCAACTACCTCTTCTCTCTCTTCTGTAAAACTTTTAGTTTCTTGTTTCAACCCACACAAGCCTAAAGTATTTGCTGCTCGTATTATTATAGTAGAATTGGTTTATACATATTCACAGGTACCTTGAGGATCTTATGCGTTGGGTTTTTATCAACATTACAATCACCAATTGGGAAGCTATAATGGAAAGATAATAGAAAAAGGCCCCACTGCTGGTTCACAGCCTGGTTGGAAGGATAAAATTTATCACAATATCAACCACCTAGACATGATATCAAATTAATGTCACATTCATGATTCATCATCTTACTTATTTGATGCCATTCTATCCGATGGGTAGTTGGTTTTTATAATGGCTGAATTAAAGGGGGTATCATTTAAATTGTCCTAAACAGATACTATCAATCGTCCTTGGGAATGTTTTTCGCTGAGCAGTAAATATTTGGAGTTCAAGAAATAGTTTGGCAAAACAGGGGACCACAAAATATTACAGTACCATTGCCAAATATAAGTTGCACATTTCAGAGAGGAGAGAAAATTCAAAATGTTCTCTCCCCCTCCCCCTCCCCCTTATAACTTCTTTCTACAGAGTCCTACTACTACACCAATTAGTTTTTTCAGCTTAGTAAAGCTTCTTGGCCTACTCTATTGAGATATATAATTAGTATTATCTTAATATAAAAGCATAATACATAAGAGATTTCGAGCAAGTGTACGCATGGATGTGCATGCAAGTGTGTCTCTGTGTGTGGTAAGAGAGGGTATTATAAGAGCTGAGATTGCTTCACAATAACTAAGAAGTAGAAAAACAATTATGATGCACTCTTCATTGACATGAAAAAAGTATATGTTTTTTAGTGTTTTAAGTATATAACCTCGTAAACATATAAGAATATTAAGTATTGAGGCATTGAGAGGGTTTGAACTAGATTCCTGATGCAACAGCAATGTGTGATCTCCCATATGTGCCTGCAAATGGATGAAATATTATTTAGTACAAGAAAAAATTAACAATTACAAATCCATATCACATGTCCAATAGAAACAAAAAATCCGGTTAAGCTCTAGAAAGAAATTTTTCTACCATTAATTAGCTTTTTCCAGTTGCCACATTGGTAAGCCTAATGCCAATTTGAAAGTTGCTAGCCCAGAATACTGGTTATCGAAACATGAACTTACACAATTGGTAGGAGAAACATGGGGGAAGTTGGAATAGAAAGTACAATAAAAGAAGAAAGTAGACAATTAAAGGAAAATTTCAAAACTTCCAAGTCTTGATCCTAACCAAGTTAACATAATGATTGATCTTTTACTTCTATTCGAAGTACCATGATAGGGAATCTGTGATATGATGGAGGATTAAATTGTTGTTTTCTTTTTATAATACATCATAATTTGTTCAAGAAGAACAAGATTCATGATTACTATAAGCAAATATGGATTGAATTTTTTCAATTACAGCAGCACTAACTTCAAGATTCATCCTTAAGAAATATTCAGATATATGAGTCACTGAAGTTGATTATCTTTTAAATTGCATTCGTGTTACTATTTATGTATTTTTAAGTTATCAAAACTACTGTTCTTTTAACAATTATATTTTATAACGCGCTCAATTACTTCAATGGTTTTCTATTCCAATGAATGGACAAGGTCTAAAAGAAATATCATAACCACAACTTACTCCGCAGAAATGAAGTCAATGAAATGAATGTTGGGCCATTTTCAACTGAAAATACTCTTTTAACAAAAATGAAAATTGTCGAAATTTATCAATAATCTAACTCGGGCAATATAACCAATCTGCTCTTTGATGAAGCCTTAGATAATCAAATCAGTTGTAATTTGCATCTCCAAATGATGTTGCAATCCCTTGGATGAGAAGAAAATTTTAGGAATGGACAGATGAAAAGTTGGAAAACACAAATCTTTGGGACAAGTAAGAAAATAGATTACCGAAATGAAGTGCCTGAAAATGCAGATCAGGTGGTACCACTCTAGTGACATAAAACAGCATCGTCATCTTGAAACCTGATTGGAGATTATTTAGCTTTGTTGTGTAAAGGTTATCCAAGAGCTACTAATCTTTTGCTTTTGATACTAAACATTCATGATCATTTCCCTGCGCAGAGAGCCCAACAGTTTTCTGATTGCAACCAGAATATTATTCATGATCCACTGAGCATAACTTCTTTGACAGACTGTTCTGTAACTTTTGTGACTCTGATCACCAATGCAAATAGGAATTTATGTCTTCGATATCCAATTAATTCATCAACAGTTTCTCTCAAACCAAATCTTGCAGTTGAATGACAAATTGTAAAAGAAAAAACATGGCTTCATCTTTAGACAGATTCAAAGTAGTTTTCATAGCATTTAATCACCAAAAGTCCATGCAAGAACAAAAACCATTCTTGAAATGGTGAAAACGATTCTTATCTCTCATGATGATCTCCCTCATGGTGATTTTTGAGACAAATTTAGAAAAAGTATGGCAGTCATTACAAGTCCTCAAATTCTTCATCACTCTAACAGGGGACTGATGTTCCATATTGATGAGACCAAATACAATAGCGAGCTTTTCGCTATGACTGATTAGTGTTGCGTTTTTTTCCTCCATGTCAACATCATGTAAAACTGAACCAACGTTTGGACTGTAACCCATATTTTTCATCCGTTTAATAAGTTCCTCCAATTTCTCGTATATTCTTGCCGCTTGTGGGTGCCATCTATCTCCTTGATATAAAAGATGAATTTCGCCATTAAATTCAACTGAGCTATAAGCGACTACTTTTTTAACACCTTTCTTTTGCATCTTGTGTCTAACCTTTTCAACACAACGCCACCTTCCGGCAGCTGCATACATGTTCGACAACAAGACATGATACGAGGCAATATTAGGTGATAATTCAAATATCATATCTGCCGCATGCTGACCCAATTCAATATTGTGATAAATTGCACAGGCACCTAAAAGAGCTCCCCACACTCCTGGGTCCGGTTCAATTGGCATATTTCTAATTACGTTATGAGCCTCTTCAAGGTTCCCTGACCGGCCGAGAAGATCCACCATACAGGCATAGTGTTCTTTTCTAAGTTTCACATTCTTTTCATTGGAGTTAGTTATGTAATTGAAGTAATTCCATCCTTCACTTACCAGCCCGGCATGGCCACACGCAGAAAGAACCGAGAGAAAGGTGACACTGTTTGGCTGCACCCCCTCATTTTGCATCCTGGAGAACAATTCCAACGCTTTCCTACTTTCCCCATTCATGGCATACCCCCCAATCATAGTACTCCACGAAATAACATTCCTATGGGGCATGTTTTTAAAAAGATTAAATGCCATGTCAATACTTCCACATTTCACATATACATCTAACCTCGCATTATCAACGATTACATTGCTATTAACAATTCCTTCTTTCCTTGCAAAATCATAAATTTCCTCTGCAGTTTCCAAGCACCCCAAATAAGAACAAGCTGAAAGGGCACTCACAACGGTCACAGCATCAGGCCTAACTCCACTTCCACCCACACGCATTCTGCCAAATAACCTTAAAGCATTTATCACATATCCGTTTTGGGCATACGCTGAAATAAGAGCATTCCAAGCCACCAAATCTTTCTCAACCATACTGAGAAACAAGTAATCAGCAGAATCAAGATCACTAAATTTAACATACATTATCATTAACTCAGTCCTCACCATAGCAATAAACTCCATCCCATATTTCAAAACAAGAACATGAACCGCCATACCCACCCACGAATCGCATAGTTCAGCACATGCTTTAATGACAAAAGGAAATGTAAATGAGTCAGGACGAACATCAAGCATATGCATTTGCCTGTAAACTGATGCAGCCTGAATGGGAATTTCATTTTTAACGTACCCTTTGATGATGGTGTTCCACAAGTAAGGTCTTGGCTTGTGCATTTCATCAAATAGTTGGCGAGCGTATGGCATGTTACCTAGGACTGTTAGAGACGTTAGTAATTGAGTGATGAGGGTGTTCTTGATGGAGAGACCTGCAGTGAGGATGAGCGCATGTATTTGTTTGAGTTGAATTGGGTGTGAAGAGTGAGATTTTAGGAGAGAAGTGAAGGCTTGTTTTGTTATGGTTAATGATGTTGGGGTCGACGGGGGTTCTTCATGGGTTGCAACTGAAAATTGGTGAAATGAAATTGGGGCGGTGCGTCGGAGGAGGCAAAGCTTGGTGGATTTAATGTTGCATGAATTCATAGCGTGAAGAACTTATGAAAAATCTGTGCTAATGGAATAAAATGCGGTGGAAATTAATTTGGTAGAATTGTTTTGTGTTTAATTGGTTTAAATGCTTCGGCAGCTATTATTTTCAGAGTATTGTTAAGAATTCTTTTATAAAATATTTTGTTAAAATGTAATAATAATCCAGTAAGTCTAATGGTTATATCTTCTTTTTTTTTTAATCATCTTAATTAGTCACCCTATAGTTATCTATTATATATACTAACTCACAGTTTTTAACACAATATTTTGACATCTGTCTTTCTAAAAATTTGACATCTGTCCTCTTAAACATCCAACATCTGTCCATCATAATTAAAACTCTTTACTGTCCTTTACAACAATAACCGCCAGTCTCGTGCAGCGTATTGTGGTACTGGTAGGCCGGAAGATTGTTTCATGATTATTCTCTACCCTTCCGTGTATTGTGGCTTTTTTGTTGGTGATGTCTAATGTTTTCATTCAAAACACTATGTAGAGCTAGACTCGTGATAATCCAAAACAGTGTTTATATTATCATATCATCCTTTTTAAATTTAAATATGATAAATCTAAACAATGTTTAGATTTATATCATTTATTATAATATTATCCTTTTTATTTTAATTATGATATTATCTTTTGATATTATGGCTATAAATACCAACTTAATACACAACATCTCATGCCACAAACATTCAACTACTAAACATGATGATTAAGTGCGACTTTGTTGATGACATCAGCCCTGTCAAAGAGACGTGGAAGATTAAAGTCAGGATAACTCGACTCTGAAATATGCCAAGCTTCAACAAATCAGACTACATAAACAGTATCGAAATGGTATTGTTGGATGAAAAGGTAAAATATATAAATCTATTATATATTAAAATATATACAAACACATACTTAACATTTGCATAATATACTTTTATAGGGCACCAAAATACAAGCGAGTATCAAAGGTCTCTTTTTACAAAATTTCAAACATTGGTCAAGGAACAAAAAGTCTTTTATAATCACCAATTTCGTTGTTAGTCAGAACGGTGGTTCTTTCAAAGCTACTCAACATCCATACAAAATTAATTTTTTGTATTCCACCTCACCGCGAGAGTTAGATGATGCTCCCATTCATACATATGGATTTCAATTCACTCCATACGACCAAATACTATCATCTTCGGTTGATGACTCATACTTAGTTGGTATGCTTAACCATAAACCTGTAGGTTTTTACATCATGATATTTTTAATTACTTACATAATTTGTTTCATATAAACAGATGTTATTGGACAAGTTACTGCGATGGGGAGTGTAGAAATCAATACAAACAATGGTAAACAATGCAAGAGAGTTAATGTTGAATTAACTGATAATAGGTAAATTTTTATATTGTACACATACTTTTCTTATTAACAACTATAATCATTTAAATTAAACTTACATTTTATTTTTCAAACAGTCATAATGTGTTGAGCTGCACCTTGTGGGATGACTTTGCAAACCAAATTTGTTCCTTTGTTGAGACAGAAAATCAAACAAACATTATAATTGTTTTACAATTTGCAAAAATCAAGATCTGGAAAGGTACTAATACGTGTTTGTATGAAAAATATCTAATACGTGTTTATATGTTTATTAACTATGCAACATTTTCCATTACATAAGTACACCAGCTTTGTCCAACTCAATGTTCGGTTCGAGACTTCTTATAAATGCAGATATCCTTGAGGTTGTTAGTTTTAAAAATAGGTAAACTGTTTTCTGTTTTGAACCCCTTATTAAAATCTATTATTACTACAAATTAATTTTCCCAATCACTGTTGTCTATCAGCATTTGTGATGCCAATTCTGGAAAATCTACAATATCTCATTTATCTAGCCACAACACCTTATTTATTACAGATGAATTCCTTCAAATCTGTGATAGGAAAACTCTTGAAGATATACGGGATGCAACGGAGGTAAAACAGTTTAAAAAACACCTTACTTCTTGCACAACATTAACTAATATTCTGATGCTCATTTTGACACTCCAGGAATCATTATGTGTAGTACTTGCTACTATTCTATGTATAGAAACCGAATATAATTGGTTTTATAATTCCTGCAAAAAATGCCGGAAAAAAGTAAAACCAGACAGCGGAAAATATTGGTGCGATAAATGTTTTGACCATGTTAATTCTGTAAACACCGAGGTATTGTGATACAATATTTTGTTATACTTTATACTTTATTCAATTTTGTAATATTATCAAACTTTGAAAATATAACTTTTAATTGTAGATTTAAAGTACAAGTTAAAGTAATGGATGATACGTCAAGTGCATCTTTTGTTCTATTTGATCGTGAAGCGCAACAAGTCATAGGAGAGTCAGCTTATGAATTGAGGGAACAGCTGATTAAGGTAAAAATAAAAAACTCTGCACTTAACCTGTTTGTTAACCTTGTGCACTTAACTGTTGTTAATTCAATTATTTTAAATGCGTTAGGATGGAGACTCTGATTGTTTTCCGGATGCACTCAATATATTGTTGCAAAAAAGGTTCCTTTTCAAAATACAGATATCATCTTACAATTTGAAGGCAAATTATGCGACATACACAGTTGCTAGGATGACTAACGATGAAAAAATAATTGAATCCTACACGAGTATATGTGATGAGCCTCAGGTAATATCACTTGGTTGACGTTTATTCCAACAATAAATTTGTTCATACATATGATAAAATGGTTGATTCTGTTATTACAGTCTATACAGGGTGAGTCAATGCTCGATGTTGTCAAATGTGTCACACCTATAAGCAAAAGGCCTATACATTCAATCAGCGATGATGATGTACAAGAATCTCAGACAACTGATGTTGTAATGTCAACCAACAAAATGCCAAAAAAGATCAAAATCGAGAAAGATGACAACTTCAGTGCTTCAAATTAATTTCATTCATTCATTATCTCATTTTAACTATTAGTAACTTCTAAATTTTGGATTTGGATTGGTTGGATTAAATTTAATTCATTATCTCATTTTATTTGGATTATTTGGATTAAATTTTGGATTAACTCATGGAATTTCCTTATAAATGTTCTGTGTGACATGTATGTTATTTGTACAATATCTATTTAGTCGTGCTATGATAGAGGCAATAAAGGATGTTTGTGACAGAAATGAAAGTAAAAATGAATAAGCATCAGGTATGTTGGAAAACTTTGGTGCAATAAGCAGGTGATATTCATAAAAATTATTGTTGTTTTTTCATATGTTTTTTTTGATCAGTTTTCTCTTATTACTTTTAAAATTATATACTTTTTCATTTATTTGGCATTAATATTAGATCACTTTTGCATGATTCATAAGTCATTTTTGCAAGCTTGATAAGGGTCCCTCATTCCCCTCACCGAAGGAAATCTTTGATGTGCAATGTCATGCAAAGGCTCGAATTAATGCAGGTGTCAACTTCTACATTATGGGTTGAGACCCTGCTGGCATGAGACATCCAGTGGAGAAAATATATTTATATGATGCTGACTATGGGAAGAAGGTTTTTAGCATGGCTCCTGGATGGAGCATCTAAACATCCTCCCTTTCAAGGTATGCAAACCACCCTTGCTGATTAGCTCTATGACTTCTATTAGGTTTTGGATGAAATACCATGTATTTATTAGTTGACAACAACTGCAGGTGGCAGCATATGACAAAACTCAGAGTAAAATGGCATTCTTTGATCCATCCAGAGCACAAGATTTTCTCTTCATCTCGCGCACACTTGCAAAGAGCATGGATAACCACCCAAATGGATTTATGTGTCTTGGTGGTTGGCAAGTTTTGGTGGATTACTACGATAGATTGGTTCCTATTGAAAATGGTAAAATTCCCAAACCTGTTCCAGCCTGAAGGAATGAAATTTGAGAAAACGTGATGTGATGTATGTTTGGGAGAAACCTTACAAACTCCAAAATTGATTAGATTTGGTGAACAAATTTCTAACCAGATCTTTAATAAAATTTGTGAGGCACTGTAATAAGAGCAATCTGTAAAATATTTCGAAGGCTATTGTAGATACACCACCATATGCACCGTCAAAAATCAGTCCAGATTTAGCTAAACGGATCGAATGACTAAATCCTTTGAAGCATCAGGTACGAATGTTTAATGCCCTATGTTTTGCTTTATACCTGTGTTGAAGCCATTATTGATATTAATACGGCTTATTATATGTACTTACCTGCTGTTGACTCCTCTCCAAATTCTAAACCTAGACATGGAGGAATACTGCCGTCTGTTCCTACAAGATACAACACTGAATACGGACTTTCTGCAAAACCAATATTAAAAACACCTCCTACTCTGGCTAGACGACCATCATTTACAGATCAGAGGAAATAAACGGGATTTGACACTCAAGGTTTAGTCAGCAATAATATGAAGCTTGGCACATGCAATACAACTGGATCATCAAAAGGAGGAACCATGATACAGGCGTAGGAATGACTGTTGCTTTGAAGAGTTGTTATTCTATTTATATATAATAAATAGCATATCTGATATTCAATGCATAACTGCTTTGTATCAATAACAGAACAAAAAATTACGTTCATGATATGAGGTTAATGTTAATGCTCATAAGGCTTTCACTCTTAATGTTTGTTCACGATAAATTTAACCATTTTATATTTACAGGATGAAAATATTCAATAATATCCCCATAAAAAAAAACTTTTGTTTTTAGTTTATACATGAATATGATACTTTATGCACTATTGGTTAAGTTTACGATTTTATATAACATTACTACAGATTAATGTACTAAGAACTATAAAATTTATGAACCAAGTCAAAAACACCATTCTGTAAAACTTACCGAACATTACATTGTCAATTTAGAGCCCCTGCTAACAATTCCTAACAAATCATCAAGTTTACAGACTCAAAGTTCTTTACATTTGTATTATTGGATAGCAAGGTATATAATCACTTAACTTCACCCATCAAATGCCCAAAATAACCAAGTTATAAGGCTTTTATAAAAAGCAGAATCAGTTCCAGAGAAACCAAACTTCATGACAACTTTCTTATACATAATTTTATAGAATAAAACACCAAATTAGACTAAATGCAATGATACAATCAATTGTTCATTTCAATTACCAATTATGTTATTTAGAATGCAAACGAGAGAAATTGAACAAACAAAAAAAATGTAGGATTACAAATAGTTCAGTTTCATTATCGAGATAAAGTCAAACTAACAAATGATTGTAGGAACATATTCTCCACAGTTCAGAGTATTAAACAGAGAGTACCAAACATTTCCAACTATCCAAAGTTTACGAAAATCATAAAACAAAAGTTACATATAGTAAAATTTCATTTCTACATGAAATGAAATGAAATTCTAACCAAGTGTTGCTGATAAATCTGAACAGTTCACTTAGCCATCACGGCTTGCTGAGCCTCTTGCTGCAGCTGAAAGTTGAGAGGCCGCCTAAAGAGCATAATATGGGGCTCTGGTCGATGAAATGCATAGTGAACCCAACATCTACTCTGCTGAACTCCAAGTGCACGCCATTCATTCTACTTAAACAACATCAAACAAAAATTCACAACTCTAAGCATCAATAAGGATATCCAAATAATTCAAAATATTATTATTTAAAAGTCTAATAATATTTTTGATTTTAAAATAAAATTTTATATAAATTGTTAATTAAAAAAATTATATTAAATTAGTTATAATTAGCAAAAATATTTTCAAGCCAAAGGAACCAATATAAAAAAAATGCAAAAGCTCTTATACTAATATCATTAAACTAAGACAACCGTTTTTTTTATATAGTTACTTGACCCAGCCCAACCCAGTAATATTAATAATTACAACTTTACAAGTCATACCAGAATTGGATTCTACAATTAGTTGACGTATTATCACTACCCCCTCTGGTACGAACTCCATTTTGATACACTCACTCATGTCAAAGTTCGAATTTCAAAGAGTGGAATTGGAGATATTTTATTGAAGTCGATGAACTCTATAATCCGCTCGGAAGATTGATAGGTACATGTGAAAATGGTAGATCGACACAAAGTTGTATCAACAGTCCCAATGGTTTAATAAGAAGGAAGCGTAATCTAGGGCTTTCCAAGGACACCACCACCACCAAATTTTTTCAGGTTTGAATATCTTTGTTAATTAATTTAAATTTCAAAAAGTGGAGTTGCTACTCAGTGACTCTTTATTTTAAGAGTGCCCATTAATTAGTTCAGTTGTTACTTTTTTTGGTAGAAGAAAAATTATTAGATGAAATACAGAAGTCACTCTATAACAAACCTTAGCAATTTCTCGAGCAGTATTTCAAGTGTATCGCGTTGATTCAAGCCTAAGAGTATTAACATTTTGCAAACATGCCAATAGATAACCAGCCTTTTCCCCCAGAGCATGCGTAAACAGGAAGGACCACACATGGCCAATGGATTTTTAAAGTGCAGTTGTTGCATTATTAGTTTGTTTTTGAATCAAACAGACAGACTCAGTACTTAACTGAAATGTGTGACAAATACATAATGGTCTGATGGTGGGAATAATCTTGAATTTTAGTTTAAAATTTAGAATATTGTCAAAGAATGTATCAAAATTGCTAACAACATGATTTAAAGATATTTTTCGGACATATTTAAGATAGTGAATATTTGACTGGGATATACTTTACACTTGTGTATGTTACATCAACACAATCCCTACATGAAAACAATGAGCTTAGATTTTAACTTTTGATGAACTCTTAAGAATCTGAATCATACATCAATCTTGTGATGCCAAGTTCGAATATAATCAAATGTTACGCTTTGAATGTTTTGTGTATAATTTGGTTAGTTGATTTAGTGGAATTATCGGGAATTGCATCACAAAATCGGTTAAAAGCTCTGGGTTAAAAGTGTTGTTTCATACTCCAAGGGATTGTACCGACACAGAATCTAAGCGTTGACATTTTGCAACAAATAAAATATCATTTTGTTCCTTATTATCTGAGGTTTTGAATATTAGCACAATTATATTACTAAAATCATTTAACGTTTTTACTCTATTTCATTACCTTTTGCAATAAATCATGTGGATTCATGAAGACTCCGTTCATTTTCCGTTAAAATAACTATTATTTTGAGTCGAAATGAATTCGGAATCTTCATACCTGTTTCTTAATATTTCAAATAATATCCATTATTATTTAATTTTTAATATAGTTGTTGTTTGTCGTTTAGCCATTACGTACTTCAGCTTTACGCAATTGAAATAGAGTATTCTTTAATATATTTAATAGATTTTAACCTATTCTATCTTATCATTATTTCACTGAAAAATTTTCTTTTGTATTTCTTGGATTTCTTTGAATCCTCTCTAACACATATACGTTAAAGTTGACTTTATGAGACTGTATGAAGATCAACATTTCACAATTTTGAAATATCCACAGTAATTTATTTTAATTAGTTTGTACTTATAGCCACCTAAATATGAGAAATATTTGAACTAAAAAACCTTTATGATGTAACTGCTATCAAGCATGATGATGGAATTGCATTCTTATATAGTTAGATAACATGACCGATATGATTATGGTGATGTGAAGTTTATTCTCTATGCATATTTGTTCTAATCTGATGATTATCGGTTATATATGATTGCCATCCTAGATTTTATATATTTTTCTTCCGTATCCATTCATGTTCACAGTGAGAGCCATCTCTCAAAAGTACATCTTTCAGAAACTCCATGTTTCAGATAATATGAATTAATATTTAATCTTTAATATTAGATTTTTTTTTAAAAATAGGTTGTGTAATAATTACAGCTTTGGATCCTATATTCTTGTATGTAGATTACAAGATTGAAGAGCATATTTCAAAAAAGTATTCAAAAACTTGGGGAAATCAAGCTTAAGACATACATGTCAGAAAGCAAGGAAAAACATGATTTTAATATCAACCATTGGAGTGGAACTCAGTCAAGGATGCGTAGAAGGATGAAAATGCTGGAAAAACGACAAAAAAAACTACAACGTATACTTTCTAATTAATTAATCTTTAAGTAAGTGTATAAAAATATTTTTTTACGGCCAAACTATCCTATGCATACTGATTGTGTTTCCTATTTCATGTTAGAATCCAACAACAAAATGAGCACAAGTACTACATCTGTGAGAGCAAGCAAAACTTCCAGAATGCATCTAAGTGACATTTCAAATGGTAATTATTTCATTAAATCTTTGTATTTATTTTACGTTCAATATAATTGCTTATCGTAATATCATATTAATTTTTTATGTAGTTTGTACAAATCTCAATTCAGCTTTCGATGAAGTTACTGGTAGTCGTACTGATTCAATACCAAATATACATTTACAAACAATAAAGCATTGTCAACATATAATTCAACAAGATTGTGTTCATCGAGTAACTAATGATGGTATTTATATATTCAATTTCTTTATGTTTGAGCTTTGAAATTCAAATTAATTTCATGAAATCTAATTTTTTTTAATCATGACACACAAGTTATTCAAGAAAAGGAAAACACTCCGGTTAGCAAAGACAAATGCGTTCATCTTTCGGATAATGGTATTTAATTTTCACATTTTAATTTTCTTTGCTTTAATAAATTGAAAATGTTATAATAATTCAACAAATGTGGGATGTTAGATTTATATATGTTCGTGTATTTGTTATGATATTCTAGGTACCTATCCAATGAACCTTTCTACTATTTCTACTTTATTGCTCAAATCATCCAATACACCCACTGGAAGAGATTTGCTTAATAGGAAACATAACAAGTCAATAATGTCGATGTCCAACATTTCAAACGGTAATAAACGTCTACTATTTTGCTTACTGGATGTGCTAAACTATGATTATTCATCATAACCATAAATTTTTTTATTTTGTGCAGTTTGTACAGATCTTAGTACAACCTTTAATGAAGTAGATGTCAATCATACTAAATCATGTTCTGTTGAATCGATGCAAAAATCAAGGTTTAATCAACAATACCCTCCGCATTCCAACATACATGTTACTCGGAATATGAAGAGAAAAGCTTCTCAACCAGAATCAGTACATATTGCGGATCATGTTAATTCCACTATGAATGAACAAGTACTTTATGCCGACACATTTCATAATTCAGGAGTTTCTATTGATCCCCCTGACAATGGTATGATCATATCTTATTATACTAATAAACACCATGCATATTTAATTTGATAATATTTTAAAAATATTCTTATTTATCTAAAAAAATTTATTAAGCATTAGTATGTTTAAATACTATTTACAAATACTATTTGGTATTTATTTATAAATTGTAAATAGAATTTTTCCCATTTTTTATGGGATTTTTTGTTTTTAAATAATTGTTCTTATAATACATTTATTAATAAATTATTATAGTTGAAATGGTTTCTAATGTTCATTTTGCTAATGATGGTATATTTTTCAACTTGAGTATCATTTAGTATGATTCATTATTTTTAATGTTTAATTACAATTGTACTTTAATTATGATATATCCACTTAAATTTATTAAATTCAGATTACTGGGACATCGGTGACCCGAACTGGGAATGTTCATCATGTAATGCGTTGATGTGGTATCACGAAAGAATAAACAAGAATTAAAAAAGCAAAAATCCAGAATTCTCAATGTGTTGTGCTGGAGGAAAAGTTCAACTGCCTCTGCTGAAAGAACCACCCCATATTCTGAAAGCTCTTCTTAATGGTTCTGATGACAGAAGCAGTCATTTCATTGACAACATTCGTGCATACAATATGATGTTTTCTTTCACATCAATGGGTGGGAAGATTGATTCATCACTTAACAATGGAAAAGGTTCTGCTATTTTTAGATTACGTGGCCAAAATTGTCACAAAATTGGAAGTTTGATACCAAATATAGGATCCCCTCCAAAGTTTGCTCAACTATACATATATGATACAGAAAATGAAATTGCAAATAGAATCGGTGCCCTCAGGTTTGTATTACTCTTTTCTATATAATCTTTAAAATTTAATGATTATTATATAGTACTAACTAAGTTTTTCTTTTGTTATTTTATTAAACAGTTCAGCAAATAATTCAAAAACATTTGAATCATCGATAGTAGCAGATTTAAAAAAGATGCTTGATGATAACAATGTTGTGGCTCAATCATTCAAGATGGCTAGGGATAGATTTGATTATAGAGATTTCAAAGATGTTAAATTGAGGCTTATTGGAAAAAGGAACTGTGATGGACGAAGGTATAATCTTCCTACTGCACCTGAAGTTGCTGGTTTAATTGTTGGTGATATCGGAAGCTCAAATAATGATAGGGATATCATAGTCGAGACTCAGAATGGTTTATTAAAACGAATAAGCGAGTTGCACCCTTCTTACCTTGCAATACAATACCCGTTGCTTTTCCCATATGGTGAAGATGGATTTAGACATGATATTCTTCTAACTGAAAAATCAAAAGGAAAGAGGGGAAGAGTAAGCATGAGACAATATTTTGTCTTTAGGATACAAGAAAGGAAAAATGAATCAACGACACTTTTACATTCAAGGAAATTGTTTCAACGATTTTTGGTCGATTCTTACACTATGATTGAGGCAGATAGGTTGTGTTTTATTCGTACTAATCAAAAGAATCTAAGAGCAGATATGTACAAAGGTCTAACTGAAGCTTTGTTGAAAGGAGAAACTGATCCATCATCACGAGGGAAGCGAATTATATTACCTTCTTCATATGTTGGTGGTGCACGATACATGATCCAAAATTATCAAGATGCTATGGAGATTTGTAGGTGGGCTGGATACCCTGACCTTTTTATTACATTCACGTGCAATTCGAAGTGGCAAGAGATACAGAGGTTTGTTAATCAAAGAGGCATTAGACCCGAAGATAGAGCTGACATAATTTGTAGAGTCTTCAAAATAAAACTAGATCAGTTAGTTATAGATTTGAAACACAAACAAGTTTTTGGAAGGGTAAAAGCAGGTATGCTTAATTTTACTAATTTTTTATAATTTAATTAGTTTATCAAATTCTATTTTAATTATTTTTTATCTCTTGCAGTTTTGTATACAGTTGAATTCCAAAAACGTGGCTTGCCTCACGCTCATATTCTACTGTTCTTGCATCCAGAAGACAAGTATCCTACTGGTGATGATATTGACAAAATAATTTCAGCGGAAATACCGGATCAAGAAATTAATCCGAAGATATATGAAGTTGTGAAAAACTTCATGATACATGGGCCGTGCGGTGTTTCTAACAAAAATTCGCCATGTATGAAAGATGGCAAATGTTCAAAACACTTTCCTAAAAGATTCAATGATCAAAGCACTGTAGATGGTGATGGTTATCCCGTATACAGACGAAGAGATGATGGTAGAACTGTGGAAAATAATGGAGTTGTACTTGACAATAGGTTTGTTGTTCCTTATAATCCACAACTGTTGCTGAAATATCTGGCTCATATTAATGTTGAGTGGTGCAATCAATAGAGGTCAATAAAGTATTTGTTCAAATATATAAACAAAGGTCATGATTGAATCACTGCTGCTTTTTATCAAAATAATGACAATACAAAAGAACATGAAGGCCTTGATGAAATCAAAATGTATTACGATTGTAGATATATTTCTCCATGTGAGGCAGCCTGGAGAATCTTTGGTTTTGGAATTAATTACAGGGATCCGGCTGTGGAGAGGTTAAGCTTCCATCTTCCAGAAGAGCAGACAGTGGTATTTGAAGATGATGATCCAATTGACTCAGTTTTGAACTAGTGTACGAATAATCAGTCAATGTTCTTACAGTGGATGCAGGCTAACAAGGATTACCCAGAGGCTAGAGAACTTACCTATGCTCAATTTCCATAAAAATTTGTATGGAAGGAGCAAATTGAAAGTGATGGAGTTACAAAGAAGAAAAAATGGTGTCCAAGAAAGCAACGAGTAAGCGTTGGTAGAATATTCTACGTTCCTCCAGGGAGTGGAGAATTATATTACTTGAGGGTTTTGCTAAACACAGTCAAAGGTGCAACATGTTATGATGATATCAAGACTGTGAGTGGGGTTTTATATCCTTCATTCAAAGAGACATGTTATGCATTAGGTTTATTGGATGATGATAAGGAATATATAGATGGAATATCAGAAGCATCATGTGACAACCCCAAAATAGGTCCATTCCATCCAACCTATTCTGAGTCGCCAAATACATGGTATAGAAAAAAAACTGTAACTTTATTACAACAATTGTCGTGCAAAATACAACAACACATATGCTATAAGTTTGGATAAAAATATATACCAAATGTGACTCATGTTCCAACCGTGGACATCACCTCACAATGACACCTTACATAAAGGTATAGTCAAAAACTGTTTTAGAAATTAGAATCTTTGGGAAGTGCTCAAGGAAACCTTCGTACATGGGAGGCCACGCGTCTAGGTTATGATAGATATCATATGGCCACAGAATTATCCTTGGTTGACCCAATAGACCCCAAAGAAAAACGAGAAGATTACTATCATATTCTTCCCAATGGTGAGTCTTCTCTTGACTTATCATTATCTCCACTGTCTCTAATTGAGAATTATACTTCAAACAAACACCAAGATTATATAGGTAGTGCCCATAGATATACTCAGCAAGTGGATGAGCACAACTCTGTCTTATGATGACACGAGGTTGTATGTCATTAGACATCTTGTATGATAGTGACAAAACACCCTTCCAACGTTGGGTTCGCCTCACCCTATTTTCTTCACCAAATATAACTACTAAATGATGACCACCGTTCTATTCCCTTGTTACCCCCGCTCGACCCAGCTACACTCTTATTACCTGAAAGGAATTGTGAAGCAAAAGGGTGAGCACAACTAGCTCAGTAAAGAATGTCATGACTAAAGATAATTAAATTATCAATAGCCTTCATCAACAATAAATCAGAGATTTAGAACATATGGTAAATGATAAAAATTTCAACCATAGTTGCAGCGGAACGAGCAATCCATTAGAAGAGTCAAATAGACTATAAAGTCTATTATTTTCTCCATGTTAAAAATCCACCAACAATGTTTTATCCCTGTAACATCAATCAACAATTCTGGTCCACAATCATATGAATAACTCATAATCATAACTGTAGTTCTAAATTCCTCTTCTCATCTAGGACGAAGATAATTTTCATCACCTGAAACATCAAACATCATAGTTATACCAAATCACAGTTCCTGTTCATAATCATACTAATAACTTCATCTTTGCACTACGGGGCAAAGATAATCATCAACAAGTCATCTTTGCACTACAGGCCAAAGATATTCGTCAACAGTTCATCTTTGCATTACTGGCTAAAGATATTCAACAACAGGTCATCTTTGCACTACGGGCCAAATATATTCATCAACAGACCATCTTTGCACTACAGGCCAAAGATATTCATCTACAATTCATCTTTGCACTACAGGCCAAAGATATTCATCAACAATTCATATTTACACTACATGCCAAATATATTAATACCTCAAAGAATATATAATCATTTAAGAATTTATATAAACAATAATTATAACCATGTTGATCATTTCACCTTTGCACTTAAGCTAAAGATATTCAATTATAAATTCAATGGTCATGATCATACCAGTCAACAATTCAACTTTGCACTACTGGCCAAAGAGAACACATAGTCATGATCATACCAAAAATCTACCCATCTTTACACTCAAGTCAAAGAGAAATATCATCATTAGGGTTATCATCATTAGGGTTATAAAAATGTTATATATGATAATAAAATCAATATAATCAACATATAGATTTAATCTCAAGAGTAATATTCATAAATCAACTATAATTTGGTTAGAAAAAGAAACCAATTTTATCGTGAATAGTAACTCGTGAATAGTAACTCGTGAATAGTAACCCCGACTCAAAAAGGTAGAAATTTCACAATAAAATTCATACCAATACTTCGGTATAATGACATTGAAAGAATAACATTTTTTAAGCTTATAAACAATTTATTTTAATTGTTTATACTTTACTAATTAATGCATTTAATCATCATAAAATGTCAACTCTTAAGATTTTATCATCAATAGCCAAAACCCTCATCAAAAATCTGCATATACCTCATATAGGATTCTCAAGCCATAAAATCCTATTTTCCAATTTTCTTTCTTCACAAAACATATTTAATTTATTTTCTCATAACTTGCCCATTTTCATGAAAAATACCAAATCAGTTCTAAAAATATTTCTTTTCTGGGATTTATCAGAATATAGTCCCATATTGAACATATATTTTTCTCAGAATTTTTAAAAGTCATTTATTATTTTTCATATGGTCAAAACAGCCGAATATTTAGACATTTATCAAAAATTGTACTTTTGTCTAAAAATTTTGAAATTTACAGAGTATACTTCCATCATATACATGTACTCCCAATAAAAATTTCATCAATTTTGGAGTTAACCACAAGAAATTATAAGCGGTTACTTTTTAAATAGTCTTTTCCCGTAAAATTCATAACTCTTAATCTATACATCCAAAAATCACCATTTTTGGACACAATCAATAAAACTCATCAAAATATCATTTCAAATTTTTCCATAATTTTTGAAGATCAGAAAAATTACGAAACTGAAAATCATAACAACCCTTAAAATCCCTTACTATCCCTTACTATCCCTTACCTCAAAAGAGCAGAACTTCTGACTGGATATCGGATATGATACTGAAGGAAACTTGCACTGATGAATAGCAACTCACCAAGTATCTAAAAAACTCACAAAATATGCTTCATAATATAGAGAGAGAAAGAGAGAAAGCTTATGTTTCTGGTGTGATTTTCAATTCTAACTTAGCCCTCTATTTATAGAAAATTTTTGGTAGGTTTGACCTGCAACCTGATGGTTTTACCTGCTACTATTCCCACCCACCACATTTGAAATATAATTCAGCACATTTCTTCACCAACCACAAGTGGGGCCCACCAATTCTAGAATTTTCTACCAAAATGATAAACTCTGAAAATTCAACAATTTCTGAACCAGTCATCTCGTAAAATTCATAATAAATCATACGTTCATTTTTAACGGTTCAAAATTTGTGGGCATATACTCAACTTATATATGTATAACATATCCAAAAATTACCACGATCCAACGGTCGGATTAAAAATTATAACCCCCGCAAAATATCTCAAAAACCCTAATTTTTAATACCTCCATTCCGACAAAAATACGGATAAAAATCTCAACATTAACTCCTTCATTTTTTAACCACAAAAATATATCCCTCATTTATATCCACATAAAATAAATATTTTCTTATCATATGAATCAATAATTAATTATTCCCAAAAAATATTACAGAATCACATTTATGACAACCAGGCCGTTCCCAGGAAAGAGGGGGCTTTCCAATAAGGATTTCTCCTTACTGGCGCGCAATTAGATGACCAAACCTCTCCTTAGACAGAACTTTCTAGACATTGCCAATAATGCTATCTAATAATACTATTCAAATAATATGAATTATTGATCTGATAATGGGAAATACTGTGCAGCAACAATTATTGAACAACAATAATACAAAATTTCAACGTAGCAATTATTGAATCAATAAAATAAAATATTGAACTGTAATTACTGTAACAATTATTGAGTATTGCCTTCTTACGTAAGAATCAATAATTTCAAAAATACTATGCAATACCGTGTGCTACTGTGCAATAACGCGTATTACTGTATTTTAACCACCGGGTATTCCAACAGTGTTAACGGTAACAACTACGCCGTTATTTGTAAACACTCAAATTTATCGTTTTCCTTCACCCGACAGTTATTCGTTATGGGGCCCACAAATAGCTGCGCCGTCGTACGAATATTCTCCGACAGAAAGAATATTCCACGACCAAACGAATATTCCCCGACAACAATGATTATTTTATAACCACTTGCTTATTTTGAAAAAAAAAATTCATATTTCACCCATAACTTTAAAATTTTATCAATTTAACCATTTACTGAATAAAAAAATTGAATACTTTTATTTCATAAAATTCGGGGTCTTACAATCTCCCCTCCTTATGAAATTTCGTCCCCGAAATTTACGTACCTGGTATTTCAAAGAGTTGAGAATACCTTGCTTTCATTTCAGATTCCATCTTCCTTATCATCATGATTTCTCCATTGCTCATCTCCTGTATTTCAGATATCTTTCTAGAATACAGCTTCAAAACAAGGGTTAATTTAACAAATTAACATATCACATAATATCTCGATATTATGACTGACCAACAAATAAGCTTAGGTAGGACACACTAGCGAAGGATTTACTCATCTCTCCCCTCCTAGTTATATTCCCCGATCTCCGCCAAAGATCATATCCCTAAGCTCTGATACCAAATGTAACTCTGGACACCAACTTGTGTCAGCACCTTACATTGATACCTATCAGTTTGCCACCGCAGAACGGCGTCCCCTACGGAGAGTCTGGCTTCGGTGCATCCCCCATCAACAGGAAGTCACCAGCGAGAGGCTCGGGGCTCTTTACTTATAGCTCTGATACCAAATGTAACGACCCCAAAATAGGTCCATTCCATTCAACCCATTCTGAGTAGTCAAATACATGGTACAGAAAACAACTACAACTTTATTACAACAATTGTCGTGCAAAATACAACAACACATATGCTGTGAGTTTGGATACAAATATATACCAAATGTGACATTGGACACCATCATGTATCAGCACTTCACAAAGGTACCTTACATAAAGGTATAGTCAAAAACTGTTCTAGAAATTAGAATCTTTGGGAAGTACTCAAGGAAACCTTTGTACATGGGAGGCCACGCGTCTAGGTTATGATAGATATCATATGGCCACAGAATTATCCTTGGTTGACCCAATAGACCCCAAAGAAAAACGAGAAGATTACTATCATATTCTTCCCAATGGTGAGTCTTCTCTTGACTTATCATTATCTCCACTGTCTCTAATTGAGAATTATACTTCAAACAAACACCAAGATTATATAGGTAGTGCCCATAGATATACTCAGCAAGTGGATGAGCACAACCCTGTCCTATGATGACACGAGGTTGTATGTCATTAGACATCTTGTATGATAGTGACAAAACACCCTTCCAACGTTGGGTTCGCCTCACCCTATTTTCTTCACTAAATATAACTACTAAATGATGACCACCGTTCTATTCCCTTGTTACCCCCGCTCGACCCAGCTACACTCTTATTACCTGAAAGGAATTGTGAAGCAAAAGGGTGAGCACAACTAGCTCAGTAAAGAATATCATGACTAAAGATAATTAAATTATCAATAGCCTTCATCAATAATAAATCAGAGATTTAGAACATATGGTAAATGATAAAAATTTTAACCATAGTTGCAGCGGAACGAGCAATCCATTAGAAGAGTCAAATAGACTATAAAGTCTATTATCTTCTCCATGTTAAAAATCCACCAACAATGTTTTATCCCTGTAACATCAATCAACAATTCTGGTCCACAATCATATGAATAACTCATAATCATAACTGTAGTTCTAAATTCCTCTTCTCATCCAGGACGAAGATAATTTTCATCACCTGAAACATCAAACATCATGGTTATACCAAATCACAGTTCCTGTTCATAATCATACTAATAACTTCATCTTTGCACTACGGGCAAAGATATTCATCAACAAGTCATCTTTGCACTACAGGCCAAAGATATTCGTCAACAGTTCATCTTTGCATTACTGGCCAAAGATATTCAACAACAGGTCATCTTTGCACTACGGGCCAAAGATATTAATCAACAGACCATCTTTGCACTACAGGCCAAAGATATTCATCTACAATTCATCTTTGCACTACAGGCCAAAGATATTCATCAATAATTCATATTTGCACTACATGCCAAATATATTAATACCTCAAAGAATATATAATCATTTAAGAATTTATATAAACAATAATTATAACCATGTTGATCATTTCACCTTTGCACTTAAGCTAAAGATATTCAATTATAAATTCAATGGTCATGATCATACCAGTCAACAATTCAACTTTGCACTACTGGCCAAAGAGAACACATAGTCATGATCATACCAAAAATCTACCCATCTTTACACTCAAGTCAAAGAGAAATATCATCATTAGGGTTATAAAAATATTATATATGATAATAAAATCAATATAATCAACATATAGATTTAATCTCAAGAGTAATATTCATAAACCAACTATAATTTGGTCAGAAAAAGAAACCAATGGTGTCGTGAATAGTAACTCGTGAATAGTAACTCATGAATAGTAACTCGTGAATAGTAACTCGTGAATAGTAACCTCGACTCAAAAAGTAGAAATTCCACAATAAAATCATACCAATATTTCGGTATAATGATATTGAAAGAATAACATTACTTAAATTTATAAACAATTTATTTTAAATGTTTACACTTTACTAATTAATACATTTAATCATCATAAAATGTCAACTCTTAAGATTTCATCATCAATAACCAAAACCCTCATCAAAAATCTGCATATACCTCATATAGGATTCTCAAGCCATAAAATCCTATTTTCCAATTTTCTTTCTTCACAAAACATATTTAATTCATTTACTCATAACTAGTCTATTTTCATGAAAAATACCAAATCAGTTCCAAAAATATTTCTTTTCTGGGATTTAGCATAATATAGTCCCATATGAACATATATTTTTCTCAGAATTTTTAAAAGTCATTTACTATTTTTCATATGGCCAAAACAGCCGAATATTTAGACATTTATCAAAAATTGTACTTTTGTCTAAAAATTCTGAAATTTACAGAGTATACTTCCATCATATACATGTACTCCCAATAAAAATTTCATCAATTTTGGAGTTAACCACAAGAAATTATAAGCTGTTACTTTTAAAATAGTCTTTTCTCATAAAATTCATAACTCTCAATCTATACATCCAAAAATCACCATTTTTGGACACAATCAATAAAACTCATCAAAATATCATTTCAAATTTTTCCATAATTTTTGAAGATCAGAAAAATTACGAAACTGAAAATCATAACAACCCTTAAAATCCCTTACTATCCCTTACTATCCCTTACCTCAAAAGAGCAGTACTTCTGATCGGTATAAGGCTGAAGGAAACTTGCACTGATGAATAGCAACTCATCAAGTATCTAAATACTCACAAAATACACTCATAATCTAGAGAGAGAAAGAGAGAAAACTTATGTTTCTGGTGTGATTTTCAATTCTAACTTAGCCCTCTATTTATAGGAAAATTTTGGTAGGTTTGACCTGCAACCTGATGGCTTTACCTGCTACTATTCCCACCCACCACATTTGAAATATAATTCAGCACATTTCTTCACCAACCACAAGTGGGGCCTACTAATTCTAGAATTTTCTACCAAAATGATAAACTCCGAAAATTCAACAATTTCTGAACCAGTCATCTCGTAAAATTCATAATAAATCATACGTTCATTTTTAACGGTTCAAAATTTGTGGACATATACTCAACTTATATATGTATAACATATCCAAAAATTACCACGATCCAACGGTCGGATTAAAAATTATAACCCCCGCAAAATATCTCAAAAACCCTAATTTTTAATACCTCCATTCCGACAAAAATACAGATAAAAACCTCAACATTAACTCCTTCATTTTTAACCACAAAAATATATCCCTCATTTATATCCACATAAAATAAATATTTCCTTATCATATGAATCAATAATTAATTATTCACAAATAATATTACAGAATCACATTTATGACAACCAGGCCGTTCCCAGGAAAGAGGGGGCTTTCCAATAAGGATTTTTCCTTACTGGCGCGCAATTAGATGACCAAACCTCTCCTTAGACAGAACTTTCTAGTCATTGCCAATAATGTTATCTAATAATATTATTCAAATAATATGAATTATTGATCTGATAATGGGAAATACTGTGCAGCAACAATTATTGAACAACAATAATATAAAATATCAACGCAGCAATTATTGAATCAATAAAATAAAATATTGAACAGTAATTACTGTAACAATTATTGAGTAGTGCCTTCTTACGTAAGAATCAATAATTTTAAAAATACTGTGCAATACCGTGTGCTACTGTGCAATAACGCGTATTACTGTATTTTAATCACCGGGTATTCCAACAGTGTTAACGGTAACAACTACGCCGTTATTTGTAAAAACTCAAATTTGTCGTTTTCCTTCACCCGACAGTTATTCGTTATGGGGCCCAAAAATAGCTGCGCCGTCGTACGAATATTCCCCGACAGAAAAAATATTCCACGACCAAACGAATATTCCCCGACAACAATGATTATTTTATAACCACTTGTGTATTTTGAAAAAAATCATATATCACCCTTAACTTTAACATTTATCAATTTAACCATTTACTGAATAGAAAAATTGAATAATTTTATTTCATAAAATTCGGGGTCTTACAATCTCCCCTCCTTATGAAATTTTGTCCCCGAAATTTACGTACCTGGTATTTCAAAGAGTTGAGAATACCTTGCTTTCATTTCAGATTCCATCTTCCTTATCATCATGATTTCTCCATTGCTCATCTCCTGTATTTCAGATATCTTTCTAGAATACAGCTTCAAAACAAGGGTTAATTTAACAAATTAACATATCACATAATATCTCGATATTATGACTGACCAACAAATAAGCTTAGGTACGTACGTCAATTTCGAGGACGAAATTTCATAAGGAGGGGAGGTTGTAAGACCCCAACTTATTAATGAATAAAATCAAATTTTCTCTAAATATTATTGTGAATAATAAGGGGTTAATTTGATATAATACTTTGGTTATGGGTGAAATGTGCAAATTTTGCAAAATAAACAAGTGGTTATAAAATATTTATTTTTGGTCGGTGAATATTCGGTTGGTCGTGGAATATTCTTGCTGTCGGGGAATATTCGTACGACGACGCAGCCTTGTGTGGGCCCCATAACGGAAAGCGATTGGATGAAGAAAATGACAAGTATAAGTTGTTTATAAATAACGGCGTAGTTGTTACCGTTAATACTGTTGGAATACCCGGTGGTTAAAATACAGTAGCACACGGTATTGCACCAATTATTGATTCTTACGTAAGAAGACACTACTCAATAATTGTTACAGTAGTTATTATTCAATATTTTATTTTATTGATTCAATAATTGCTGCGTTGATATTTTATATTATTGTTGTTTCAATAATTGTTGCTGCACAGTATTTTCATTTATCAGATCAATAATTCATATTATTTGAATAATATTATTAGATAACATTATTGGCAATGTTTAGAAAGTTCTGTCTAAGGAGAGGTTTGGTCATCTAATTGCGCGCCAGTAAGGAGAAATCCTTATTGGAAAGCCCCCTCTTTCCTGGGAACGGCCTGGTTGTCATAAATGTGATTCTGTAATATTATTTGTGAATAATTAATTATTGATTCATATGATAAGGAAATATTTATTTTATGTGGATATAAATGAGGGATATATTTTTGTGGTTAAAAATGAAGTAGTTAATGTTGAGGTTTTTGTCAGTATTTTTGTCGGAATGGAGGTATTAAAAATCAGGGTTTTTGAGATAGTTTGCGGGGGTTATAATTTTTAATCCGACCGTTGGATCGTGGTAATTTTTGGATATGTTATACATATATAAGTTGAGTATATGTCCACAAATTTTGAACCGTTAAAAATGAACGTATGATTTATTACGAATTTTACAAGATGACTGGTTCAGAAATTGTTGAATTTTCGGAGTTTATCATTTTGGTGGAAAATTCTAGAATTGGTGGGCCCCACTTGTGGTTGGTGAAGAAATGTGCTGAATTATATTTCAAATGTGGTGGGTGGGAATAGTAGCAGGTAAAGCCATCAGGTTGCAGGTCAAACCTACCAAAATTTTCCTATAAATAGAGGGCTAAGTTAGAATTGAAAATCACACCAGAAACAAGTTTTCTCTCTTTCTCTCTCTAGATTATTGAGTGTATTTTGTGAGTATTTTGATACTTTGAGAGTTTCTATTCATCAGAGCAAGTTTCTTTCAGCCTTATACCGGTATTCCGACCAGAAGTACTGATATTTTGAGGTAAGGGATATTATTTTCTTCTTAAATGATATTATTTTCTTCAATATCATTATGCTGAAATATTGATATGAGTTTTTATCAAATTTGGAACTTTTTGTGTCGGGGGTTACTATTCACGTATACGGCACTATTCACGTATACGGCACTATTCACGAATACGGCACTATTCACCGAAAAATAAAATTTTCCCTTTTTGTCCAAGATGTCTATTATGGTTACTATCTTTGATTGTATCCATGTTTTGATCTTTATTTTTGAATTCTGCTTCACAATTGATTATTATGAAGTATTATTGATCTTGGATAAACTGTTATACGAATCCCTACTATTTGTCCTTCTGTCTCATTGGATTCGTTCTCTTTAAGATATTTTTCATCATCCTCAGTCCTAAATGATGATATTACTGAATATCTTTGGCCTGTAGTGCAAAGATGTATAATTACTTGATGAATATCTTTGGCCTGTAGTGCAAAGATGAACAGGTGTTGAGATGAACATGACCGACTGATGATACAAATGAATATCTTTGGCCTGTAGTGCAAAGATGAATATTTGGTTAAAGATGATTATTAATTGATGTTACAGGGATAAAATATTGATGATGGACTTTTAAATCTTAGAAGATAGTAGAATTCTTTCTCTACTTGGCTCTTCTAATGGTTTGCTGTTTCCGCTGCAGTTGTTGATCTAAAACTTGTTGTCGATTATATTTTATCAGATTTTTCCCTGTTGAAGACTAACGATAATTTGTTGTATATTATCTTAGTCATAATATTCTTTACTGGGCTAGTTGAGCTCACCCTTTTCCTTTTTGTTCCATTTTTCTCCTCAGGAGGTGAGAACATAGCAGGATCTAGTCGGGGTATGGAGTGATGGTTCTAGAAAGATGTATTAGCAGTCCTCACTATTTCTGTAAAATAGTGTTTGAATAATTGTAATGAGGATTTATTTGAGTGTGGATATTGTCTAGAAGACAATATTTGTATTTAAACTCACAATATGTGTTGTCGTATTTTGCACGACAATTGTATTATTGAAGTTGTAGTTTGCTTTCTGTACCATGTATTTGGCGACTCAGAATGGGTGTTGTATACCTATTCTGGGGCGTCACAGTTGATACCACCTGTGACAACCCCAAAATAGGTCCATTTCATCCAACCTATTCTGAGTCGCCAAATACATGGTACAGAAAACAACTACAACTTTATTACAACAATTGTCGTGCAAAATACAACAACACATATGCTGTGAGTTTGGATACAAATATATACCAAATATGACTCATGTTCCAATCGTGGACATCACCTCACAATGACACCTTACATAAAGGTATAGTCAAAAACTGTTTTAGAAATTAGAATCTTTGGGAAGTGCTTAAGGAAACCTTCGTACATGGGAGGCCATGCGTCTAGGTTATGATAGATATCATATGGCCACAGAATTATCCTTGGTTTACCCAATAGACCCCAAAGAAAAACGAGAAGATTACTATCATATTCTTCCCAATGGTGAGTCTTCTCTTGACATATCATTATCTCTACTGTCTCTAATTGAGAATTATACTTTAAACAAACACCAAGATTATATAGGTAGTGCTCGTATATATACTCAGCAAGTGGATGAGCACATCCCTGTCTTATAATGACACGAGGTTGTATGTCGTTAGGCATCTTGTATGATAGTGGCAAACCACCCTTCCAACGTTGGGTACACCTTACCCTATTGGATTCACCAAATATAACTACTAAATGAACTTTTCTATACTGCTTCGGGAGAACATCCACAGCTAGAGACCACCGTTCTATTTTCCCGTTACCCTCGCTCGACCCAGCTACACTCTTATTACCTGAAAGGAATTGTGAAGCAAAAGGGTGAGCACAACTAGCTCAGTAAAGAATATCATGACTAAAGATAATTAAATTATCAATAGCCTTCATCAATAATAAATCAGAGATTTAGCACATATGGTAAATGATAAAAATTTCAACCATAGTTGCAGCGGAACGAGCAATCCATTAGAAGAGTCAAATAGACTATAAAGTCTATTATTTTCTCCATGTTAAAAATCCACCAACAATGTTTTATCCCTGTAACATCAATCAACAATTCTGGTCCACAATCATATGAATAACTCATAATCATAACTGTAGTTCTAAATTCCTCTTCTCATCTAGGACGAAGATAATTTTCATCACCTGAAACATCAAACATCATAGTTATACCAAATCACAGTTCCTGTTCATAATCATACTAATAACTTCATCTTTGCACTACGGGCAAAGATATTCATCAACAAGTCATCTTTGCACTACAGGCCAAAGATATTCGTCAACAGTTCATCTTTGCATTACTGGCCAAAGATATTCAACAACAGGTCATCTTTGCACTACGGGCCAAAGATATTCATCAACAGACCATCTTTGCACTGCAGGCCAAAGATATTCATCTACAATTCATCTTTGCACTACAGGCCAAAGATATTCATCAACAATTCATATTTACACTACATGCCAAATATATTAATACCTCAAAGAATATATATAATTTAAGAATTTATATAAACAATAATTATAACCATGTTGATCATTTCACCTTTGCACTTAAGCTAAAGATATCCAATTATAAATTCAATGGTCATGATCATACCAGTCAACAATTCAACTTTGCACTACTGGCCAAAGAGAACACATAGTCATGATCATACCAAAAATCTACCCATCTTTACACTCAAGTCAAAGAGAAATATCATCATTAGGGTTATAAAAATGTTATATATGATAATAAAATCAATATAATCAACATATAGATTTAATCTCAAGAGTAATATTCATAAATCAACTATAATTTGGTTAGAAAAAGAAACCAATTTTATCGTGAATAGTAACTCGTGAATAGTAACTCATAAATAGCAACTCGTGAATAGTAACTCGTGAATAGTAACTCGTGAATAGTAACCCCGACTCAAAAAGGTAGAAATTCCACAATAAAATTCATACCAATATTTCGGTATAATGATATTGAAAGAATAACATTTCTTAAGCTTATAAACAATTTATTTTAATTGTTTACACTTTACTAATTAATGCATTTAATCATCATAAAATGTCAACTCTTAAGATTTCATCATCAATAGCCAAAACCCTCATCAAAAATCTGCATATACCTCATATAGGATTCTCAAGCCATAAAATCCTATTTTTCAATTTTCTTACTTCACATAACATATTTAATTTATTTTCTTATAACTTGTCCATTTTCATGAAAAATACCAAATCAGTTTCAAAAATATTTCTTTTCTGGGATTTAGCATAATATAGTCCCATATTGAACATATATTTTTCTCAGAATTTTTAAAACTCATTTACTATTTTTCATATGGCCAAAACCACCGAATATTTAGACATTTATCAAAAATTATACTTTTGTCCAAAAATTCTGAAATTAACAGAGTATACTTCCATCATATACATGTACTCCCAATAAAAATTTCATCAATTTTGGAGTTAACCACAAGAAATTATAAGCGGTTACTTTTTAAATAGTCTTTTCCCGTAAAATTCATAACTCTTAATCTATACATCCAAAAATCACCATTTTTGGACACAATCAATAAAACTCATCAAAATATCATTTCAAATTTTTCCATAATTTTTGAAGATCAGAAAAATTACGAAACTGAAAATCATAACAACCCTTAAAATCCCTTACTATCCCTTACTATCCCTTACCTCAAAATATCAGTACTTCTGGTCGGAATACCGGTATAAGGCTGAAAGAAACTTGCTCTGATGAATAGAAACTCGCAAAGTATCAAAATACTCACAAAATCCACTCAATAATATAGAGAGAGAAAGAGAGAAAACTTGTTTCTGGTGTGATTTTCAATTCTAACTTAGCCCTCTATTTATAGGAAAATTTTGGTAGGTTTGACCTGCAACCTGATGACTTTACCTGCTACTATTCCCACCCACCACATTTGAAATATAATTCAGCACATTTCTTCACCAACCACAAGTGGGGCTCACCAATTCTAGAATTTTCCACCAAAAATGATTTATAACCTGATTTCTGAATCAGCCACCTCTTAAAATTCATAACAAATCATACGTTCATTTTTAACGGTTCAAAATTTGTGGGCATATACTCAACTTATATATGTATAACATATCCAAAAATTACCACGATCCAACGGTCGGATTAAAAATTATAACCCCCGCAAAATATCTCAAAAACCCTAATTTTTAATACCTCTATTCCGACAAAAATACGGATAAAAATCTCAACATTAACTCCTTCATTTTTTAACCACAAAAATATATCCCTCATTTATATCCACATAAAATAAATATTTTCTTATCATATGAATCAATAATTAATTATTCACAAATAATATTACAGAATCACATTTATGACAACCAGGCCGTTCCCAGGAAAGAGGGGGCTTTCCAATAAGGATTTCTCCTTACTGGCGCGCAATTAGATGACCAAACCTCTCCTTAGACAGAACTTTCTAGACATTGCCAATAATGTTATCTAATAATATTATTCAAATAATATGAATTATTGATCTGATAAATGAAAATACTGTGCAGCAACAATTATTGAAACAACAATAATATAAAATATCAACGCAGCAATTATTGAATCAATAAAATAAAATATTGAATAATAACTACTGTAACAATTATTGAGTAGTGCCTTCTTACGTAAGAATCAATAATTTCAAAAATACTATGCAATACCGTGTGCTACTGTGCAATAACGTGTATTCGTACATGGGAGGCCACGCGTCTAGGTTATGATAGATATCATATGGCCACAGAATTATCCTTGGTTGACCCAA
The DNA here is from genome assembly GCA_016801055.1 of Panax notoginseng. Lineage (NCBI taxonomy): Eukaryota > Viridiplantae > Streptophyta > Magnoliopsida > Apiales > Araliaceae > Panax > Panax notoginseng. The sequence goes on from CM029022.1 coordinate 48,958,411, forward strand.
TAGACCCCAAAGAAAAACGAGAAGATTACTATCATATTCTTCCCAATGGTGAGTCTTCTCTTGACTTATCATTATCTCCACTGTCTCTAATTGAGAATTATACTTCAAACAAACACCAAGATTATATAGGTAGTGCCCATAGATATACTCAGCAAGTGGATGAGCACAACTCTGTCTTATGATGACACGAGGTTGTATGTCATTAGACATCTTGTATGATAGTGACAAAACACCCTTCCAACGTTGGGTTCGCCTCACCCTATTTTCTTTACCAAATATAACTACTAAATGATGACCACCGTTCTATTCCCTTGTTACCCCCGCTCGACCCAGCTACACTCTTATTACCTGAAAGGAATTGTGAAGCAAAAGGGTGAGCACAACTAGCTCAGTAAAGAATGTCATGACTAAAGATAATTCAATTATCAATAGCCTTCATCAACAATAAATCAGAGATTTAGAACATATGGTAAATGATAAAAATTTCAACCATAGTTGCAGCGGAACGAGCAATCCATTAGAAGAGTCAAATAGACTATAAAGTCTATTATTTTCTCCATGTTAAAAATCCACCAACAATGTTTTATCCCTGTAACATCAATCAACAATTCGGGTCCACAATCATATGAATAACTCATAATCATAACTGTAGTTCTAAATTCCTCTTCTCATCTAGGACGAAGATAATTTTCATCACCTGAAACATCAAACATCATAGTTATACCAAATCACAGTTCCTGTTCATAATCATACTAATAACTTCATCTTTGCACTACGGGGCAAAGATATTCATCAACAAGTCATCTTTGCACTACAGGCCAAAGATATTCGTCAACAGTTCATCTTTGCATTACTGGCCAAAGATATTCAACAACAGGTCATCTTTGCACTACGGGCCAAAGATATTCATCAACAGACCATCTTTGCACTGCAGGCCAAAGATATTCATCTACAATTCATCTTTGCACTACAGGCCAAAGATATTCATCAACAATTCATATTTACACTACATGCCAAATATATTAATACCTCAAAGAATATATAATCATTTAAGAATTTATATAAACAATAATTATAACCATGTTGATCATTTCACCTTTGCACTTAAGCTAAAGATATCCAATTATAAATTCAATGGTCATGATCATACCAGTCAACAATTCAACTTTGCACTACTGGCCAAAGAGAACACATAGTCATGATCATATCAAAAATCTACCCATCTTTACACTCAAGTCAAAGAGAAATATCATCATTAGGGTTATAAAAATGTTATATATGATAATAAAATCAATATAATCAACATATAGATTTAATCTCAAGAGTAATATTCATAAATCAACTATAATTTGGTTAGAAAAAGAAACCAATTTTATCGTGAATAGTAACTCGTGAATAGTAACTCATGAATAGCAACTCGTGAATAGTAACTCGTGAATAGTAACTCGTGAATAGTAACCCCGACTCAAAAAGGTAGAAATTCCACAATAAAATTCATACCAATACTTCGGTATAATGACATTGAAAGAATAACATTTCTTAAGCTTATAAACAATTTATTTTAATTGTTTACACTTTACTAATTAATGCATTTAATCATCATAAAATGTCAACTCTTAAGATTTCATCATCAATAGCCAAAACCCTCATCAAAAATCTGCATATACCTCATATAGGATTCTCAAGCCATAAAATCCTATTTTCCAATTTTCTTACTTCACATAACATATTTAATTTATTTTCTTATAACTTGTCCATTTTCATGAAAAATACCAAATCAGTTTCAAAAATATTTCTTTTCTGGGATTTAGCATAATATAGTCCCATATTGAACATATATTTTTCTCAGAATTTTTAAAACTCATTTACTATTTTTCATATGGCCAAAACCACCGAATATTTAGACATTTATCAAAAATTATACTTTTGTCCAAAAATTCTGAAATTAACAGAGTATACTTCCATCATATACATGTACTCCCAATAAAAATTTCATCAATTTTGGAGTTAACCACAAGAAATTATAAGCGGTTACTTTTTAAATAGTCTTTTCCCGTAAAATTCATAACTCTTAATCTATACATCCAAAAATCACCATTTTTGGTCACAATCAATAAAACTCATCAAAATATCATTTCAAATTTTTCCATAATTTTTGAAGATCAGAAAAATTACGAAACTGAAAATCATAACAACCCTTAAAATCCCTTACTATCCCTTACTATCCCTTACCTCAAAAGAGCAGAACTTCTGACTGGATATCGGATATGATACTGAAGGAAACTTGCACTGATGAATAGCAACTCACCAAGTATCTAAAAAACTCACAAAATATGCTTCATAATATAGAGAGAGAAAGAGAGAAAGCTTATGTTTCTGGTGTGATTTTCAATTCTAACTTAGCCCTCTATTTATAGAAAAATTTTGGTAGGTTTGACCTGCAACCTGATGGCTTTACCTGCTACTATTCCCACCCACCACATTTGAAATATAATTCAGCACATTTCTTCACCAACCACAAGTGGGGCCCACCAATTCTAGAATTTTCCACCAAAATGATAAACTCCGAAAATTCAACAATTTCTGAACCAGTCATCTCGTAAAATTCATAATAAATCATACGTTCATTTTTTAACGGTTCAAAATTTGTGGGCATATACTCAACTTATATATGTATAACATATCCAAAAATTACCACGATCCAACGGTCGGATTAAAAATTATAACCCCCGCAAAATATCTCAAAAACCCTAATTTTTAATACCTCTATTCCGACAAAAATACGGATAAAAATCTCAACATTAACTCCTTCATTTTTTAACCACAAAAATATATCCCTCATTTATATCCACATAAAATAAATATTTTCTTATCATATGAATCAATAATTAATTATTCACAAATAATATTACAGAATCACATTTATGACAACCAGGCCGTTCCCAGGAAAGAGGGGGCTTTCCAATAAGGATTTCTCCTTACTGGCGCGCAATTAGATGACCAAACCTCTCCTTAGACAGAACTTTCTAGACATTGCCAATAATGCTATCTAATAATACTATTCAAATAATATGAATTATTGATCTGATAATGGGAAATACTGTGCAGCAACAATTATTGAACAACAATAATACAAAATTTCAACGTAGCAATTATTGAATCAATAAAATAAAATATTGAACTGTAATTACTGTAACAATTATTGAGTATTGCCTTCTTACGTAAGAATCAATAATTTCAAAAATACTATGCAATACCGTGTGCTACTGTGCAATAACGCGTATTACTGTATTTTAACCACCGGGTATTCCAACAGTGTTAACGGTAACAACTACGCCGTTATTTGTAAAAACTCAAATTTGTCGTTTTCCTTCACCCGACAGTTATTTGTTATGGGGCCCATAAATAGCTGCGCCGTCGTACGAATATTCTCCGACAGAAAGAATATTCCACGGCCAAACGAATATTCCCCGACAACAATGATTATTTTATAACCACTTGCTTATTTTGAAAAAAAAAATTCATATTTCACCCATAACTTTAAAATTTTATCAATTTAACCATTTACTGAATAAAAAAATTGAATACTTTTATTTCATAAAATTCGGGGTCTTACACATCATTTTGGGGTTCAAGTCATTATCTATGGAGTCTTTTTGTGACTTTGCTATTTTCAAATTGTATTTCAAGGCCTGAAGTAGTTTGGGAAAAGACATGGAATCTTCTTGCAGAAGACATTCTTCATAAACAAAAAAATATTCTGCAATATAAAGGTATGTTTAGCAATACTATAAAAACATTCTTATTTTTTAGGCAAACGTTCATTACACAAGATATATAAACTAAATCTTCCTCTTTTATTGCGTTTTGTTTTGAATTTCATAAATAATATTATTTTTCATTGCGTTTTATTTTGAATAACACAAGATAGATAAGCTTGAACCAATATTATATTTCATAATATTTTTGTACATTTGATTTATAATATATTCTTCATTATGTTAGCTTTTTAGTTTTTACTGACAAATTTTAAAACAATAATTTTCTATATTGATAGTAAATTATATTAATTGGTCGTTCATTGTTTAATAATAATTTTTTTTTCTCAAAAATATAGTGGATCCTATGCTTAAATAAACATAAACTTAAAAAAGAAAAATCATACTATTCATTTGATACACCCATGATACGGTAGGGCTTTACTCCAATCAATATCCATGATATCAGTTACCTTTACATAAATTATCACCTAATACCATCCATATGGGTAGTTATGTGGAGTTGTACATGTTTATATTATAATTAATGTTTTTTAAGAATATACTACTTTTAAAATTATATAATTTTTCCCAATTATCTATTTAACTGTAAACTTGGAATTCTTAAATTTAATATTTTTTTTCTTAATGAGCAGATTTGGAATTGAGTGATGAACAATTGAAGAGTTATGCTCTTGTCGAAATTGAAAAGCTACTGCAAAGCAATGGGAAAACTTTGCGAGATTACCCTACTCTGCCTTTTCCAAATTTGATAATTATTGAAGAGGGGCAAAATAGATTTATTTAAGATGAGCTTTGTTATGATAGGATAAACTTGGCAAGAGATCATAAAACTCTTCTTTTCAGTTTAAATAATGAGCAAAGAAACATTTATCAAACCATCATGGATGCGGTCTTAAGGGATGAAGGAGGTGTTTTCTTTGTTTATGGATATGGGAGAACTGGGAAGACTTTTATATGGAAAACGTTGTCTTCTGCATTACGATCAACTGGAGAAATAATACTAACCGTTGCATCAAGTGGAATAGCTTCTCTTCTTATCCCTGGAGGTAGAACAGCTCATTCTAGATTTTGTATCCTATTAGTTATTACTGAAGATTCAACTTGCAACATTAAACAGGGTAGTCAATTGGCTGAGATGCTTAGAAAAACTCGACTTATTATATGGGATGAAGCTCCAATGGTACATAAACATTGTTTTGAAGCATTGGATAAAACATTAAGAGATGTCCTAAGATTTAGTAAGTCGAATAGTATAGATCAACCATTTGGTGGAAAAGTAATTGTATTTGGTGGAGATTTTAGACAGATATTACCTGTTATTCCCAAGGCCAGTAGACAAGACGTTGTTTTAGCAACTCTGAATTCTTCATATTTGTGGAGTTTTTGCAAGGTTTTGACTTTAACAAAGAACATGAGACTTCAATCTCAAAATTCAAATTCTGATATAGAGGAGTTGAGAGAATTTTCTGAATGGATATTGAAGGTTGGAGACAGCACAATTGGCGGACCTAATGATGGTGAAGCAGACGTAGAAATCCCTGATGATATTCTTATAAAAGATCCGATCAATCCCCTTACAGCAATTGTTGACAGCACATATCCTAATTTATTGGAAAAATTTGACGATGGCTTTTATTTCCAAGACCGGGCCATCCTTGCTCCTACACTTGATGATGTAAATAAGGTGAACGAATATGTGATGTCTTTATGGCCATGTGATGAAGTAACATATCTAAGCTCAGACAGTGTATGTAAGGTTGATGAAAACTCAAACGGTTGTGAAGGCGTTTACACACCAGAATTTTTGAATAACATTACATCTTCTGGAATGCCCAACCACAAGCTTCGGTTGAAGATTGGGGTTCCTGTAATGTTACTCCGAAATATAGATCAGGGTTCTGGTTTGTGCAATGGCACGAGATTAATAGTAACTCAATTGGAAAAACATGTCATAGAAGCAAGAGTAATTTCGGTCGGCAATTTTGGGCACAGGGTTTTTATACCTCGATTGGTCTTAACACCTTCAGACCTTAGATTACCTTTTAAATTCCAATGAAGACAATTTCCTTTGGTTGTTTGCTTTTTAATGACAATTAATAAGAGTCAGGGGAAATCTCTCTCACATGTTGGACTGTATCTGTCACGTCCAGTTTTTAGCCATGGTCAATTGTATGTAGCAGTATCATGAGTTACAAGCAAAAGTGGATTGAAAATATTAATTTCTGACAAGGATGGAAAAACATACAATACTACAAAGAATGTAGTTTTCAAGGAAGTTTTTCACAATTTAATGTAGAAAGGTTTGACATCTTCTAGCTAAATAGCTATTATATTTTTGTTGCTCATTATTATTGTATGAAAACCCCTGCTTTCTTTCCCTGTGCATACAGGTGTGCTAAAGTCTGTTTGCTCAATTGTTTTCTTGGCAGGTGACAGGCTGAACTTCTCTTTGGTTGTTGTGGTCTCAGTAGATCCGGATGTGTTTAAAGTTTGGGCTGCTGCTGAAGGCCTTGAGGTAAACTCATCTTAAACCTCACAAACTTAAAGTTGTTAACTTCACAAACTTAAAGTTGTTAAAGTACATCAACTCTTTTAACCATCTTGACAAAATTTTAGTCTGATCTTTTTTTCTATTGAGTTTATATTGTAAATTTCAAATCTACTGTCCTTTACATTTCAATATCAATATTTTGGCTTCTGTTTCTCAATGCTATAGTCCATTTCAAAATATTTAAAGCTTCACTCTGCTGTGATTAAGCATATTTGCGTATTCCAATTTGCAGTAGTGGAGGATAGCAGGCTTCAACTTGAAATTCCAAACAAGTACTACTCCCCGTCAATAAGTGAAATTTTGAAGTTTTGTTCACTGCTCTATTAAAATCATTTGTATACCTAGTTTTTAATAATATTGTAGCCACATTAACAGGTAACAGAAGAATAAGGGAGAGAAGAAAAGGAAGAACATAAAGGCCTTACATTGTGATGAAACGCGTTTATGGAGAACATGCACATCTAATAACAACATGCACACATCAAAACTAAGTTGACCCTATTTCCTCTGTAATATGAACATATGTTAAATGTTGCAATCTAATTCCTATTTATTTTGGATGGTTTTGAGGTCTCAATATATTGGTTTTTATACTTCAATAGTTGCTTTCTACATATTAAAGCCATTTGTCAATCTTTCCCATGAATTCAGTATAACTAAAATAAGCACATTGAAATGAATACCGAGAATTTGGTGGGCAAGCAAATTACTGATTTTTATTGACTTGTGGTTGAAGCAGGTACATTAAATCTGAATGTGCTAATGGAACTTTTTTCAATATACCGAGATTGGCAGGAGGAGAAGTCTCAGAATATTAGTAAAAGACAGGTTTGCTTTGCTTTGGAGAACAATAGTGTATGCATATAGAAAACTTTCCTATGGTCAAAGTTTGTTTAATAGTGTATGCCTCGATTAATTTTCTCTGTTGGTACGTGTTTCTAATTTATATGCAAGTTTCATCTCACGTGTCTCTGCTTTGCTGCAGATCTTCCTGCTACAAGTGTTAGGGACTATCTGCTACCATCCATACAAAATCTGTTAAAGGACACTGATGCCCTTGATCCAACACACAAAGAGGCCCTCGAAATTATTTTGAAGGAAAGATCAGGTGGAACATTAGATACTTTTAGTAAGGTGATGGGCGCACATCTTGGAATTGCATCATCAGTGAGCAGCTTCTTTGGTGAAGGACTGCTGGGCAAAAAGGAAGGTGGAGATGTATTAGGTCCTACAGAGCCAGTTGAGCCTGCGAAGCCAATTCCACCAGTGCCTGTCGAGGACACAAGATTTAGGCGAATAATGAGAGGAGGTTTCACTGACATGTTAAGGGGCAAAGCTAAGAGCATTGAGGATTCTCTGAACGACTGAGGTTACACATTTTTACCCAGGAAAACTTTTTTGGGTTTTCAATTTTTTCCTATTTCTCATTGATAAGTTAGAAACTTTTATGATTCTTTTCAGGGAAAAAAATATATACTCTTTTAATGTCCTAAAAGTTGAAAACTAGATTAACAAAAACAATAAAGTGATCTACTACTTTCTATATGTTACCTTTTCTCAATTATTAATTATTATATCTTTAAACAAAAATGATTTTGACAAACATGTAATCTGGTTGTGCTAGCTTGAATGGCAATGTAGGCTACTTGAATCCTTCAGTGGGTAGGATATTTTGCTGATATAATGGATGTTTTTCATTGAGAGAAATACATATGGTTCACGAATTTGCTATTTTATGAATTTCGCCTTCTTTGTTGTAATGGTCCAAAAATTCTAATACCCCCTAGCATTGTCCATCCCAATAATACCAAGTGCGTATTTAGTAGGACTCTTAAATTTAAGCTTTCAACTCATAAATTTCAGTTTTGTACAAAAAGTTTTGGATAGATCACCAGCTACATATTTAAGTTCATATGCGGATGCTCGAATAAGCTTTTCAGCAACATTTAGAGCCTTTTCAATCTGCAAGAGAGAGACATACAAGTTACAAGGAGAAATTATCCATCACCAACTGTTGGTCTTCAAGAGCATAATCCTTAAATAGCATAACGCCTTAAGTAGCATAATTTTATCAAAACGACGTAGTTTTGATAAGACGCGGTGGCATTTTTGTAAATACCATGCCACCGCGTATTTACAAAAATGTCACCGCGTCTTATCAAAACTACGTCATTTTGATAAAATTATGCTATTTAAGGCGTTATGCTATTTAAGGATTATACTCTTGAAGCTTTCCGTATGTATGTATATATATATATATATATATATATATATATATATATATATATATATTAATTGTGTTAGTAATTAGTTAATTGAGAAATTAAAATAGGCGAAGCTAGCTTAAGTACGTTCTAATCTTGATCTATTTTAATAAGTGTACATGTTCCTCAATCTTACTTAATTATACGTACGTACGTACAGGCCGCAGGCGGAAAGGAGGAGGCTGCCAAAGTGGTTGCACGTAGAACTAGACATAGATGAGGAAAACATGCAAGTCCATCACCTTTAATTAATTAAGATAATTGAAGGAGATCTCGATCTTGGAGGTATGGTATTAATTACAAGAGCTTCAATTAAATCCACTTTTCATGTTGACACAAATTAAACGGTGAAGACAACTTGGCGACATGCATTGCATGGACCTTTCATTACGATGGATCGAGAATTTAAGAAGCATGATCAGGAGGATCCACATATATACATTGATGGAATTCGTCCTACGTTAATCTTACCAAACATATTAAGACTTTGTAACTAGAGATCTCTTCTGTCTTTCTCATTTCTTTTCCTAACTTACAATTAATATTCTTTTGATCTTCACATTTATGCATGTGATGTGGCTAGCTAAAACCAACATATATACGGAAGGGTAGCCATGTCCAACAAACATCGATCTTAGAGTACTAATTAAGTACTCCTACTATATATATATATATATCAACTTCCAATAAAGTTGTCAATCTGAGTAATATCAAGTATATTATCCATTCCACTGGCCACAAGAAACCTGAGGAAATTGAAAAAAACATTAATTTACATCATCCATTAATATATATAGGAGTGTGTGTGTGTGTATATATATATATATATATATATATATATATATATATATAATAATAATAATAATAATAATAATAATAATAAATTTAAATATTCAATTTTTCGATGAATTATGCACTCATTAGGACTTACTTATCTCTAAGAACTCTTGTCATGGTTTGGCAGCCTCCAGACACTGTTGATTGCATATTGACAGCTATATTCGGATTGTGAATACTCTGCCTAATGTGTACCCATCCATATTGTCCATGTTTTTCCTCTGAAACTTTAGCCCTAAGTTTGAACAAAGCACAAGTTCAAATTAAATAAAATTTCATAAAAGAAAAAGGAAATATATATAAAAATAAAAATCTTCTGAACGTTTAATTTAGTTATATCAATCACGTTAATTAATTGTACCTGTACATTTGAGCGTCAACGGCAGCTGGAGTATCATTAGAGTCCACAAGGCAGCCTTCGCTTACCCAGCAGTCTCCACAGGAGTCTAACTCCCAACTTCCTAGCTTTCCTTCCTACAATTAAATTAATGATTAATTAGAGAGATAAATGTAAAAATAGTAGTACTAAGCGAACACATCTTAAAAATAATCAAAACCTTTTGCAACAAAGTCAATTAAATACAAAGCTTAAATAGATGTCAAAAAGAGGCCGGCCATTTCATGATCCAGATTTAAAATGTGTTAGAATGTGACATTATGATGATGTGAGAGAGAAATAATGATGTAAAATATAGATAATAGAGACTCTCTATTTCAATTGAAATGGAAAAAATCTTGGTCCAAAAAGAAGACTATAAATAGCCAACTCCCAGTCATTAGCATTTGACAAAAGGTTTTCTCTTCTCTTTTTTCTCTGATTAAAGATATATGTATTCGTTTAAAAAATGTTTGGATTGGCTCAAATTTCAATTGATCCAACTAACGGTCGTTACGACAAGTAGTCAGGAGATTTATTAGATTTTGGGTTTGACTAATGTTTTGGGTTTCATAGATTTGAATTCATATTATATTAGTTAAGGTTTTTTAATTACTATATAAAGATTATTTAATTTGGTGTCATGATCATTGTATAGTGTATGAGGTATATATATGAATATATCATACAAGCAGCACTAACACAATATAATGAACCTTGATATATTTTGTGTCCTTTACTTTTCATTCTTCTTTAATTTTTACGAGATTGTTTGCAATATTCTGTCTTAAATTTAACAAAAAGGATATTCCTAAATTAAATACGTACCTCAACGTAGTTCTTGAATGTTTCAATAGCCTCAACAGCTTTTGCCTTTGCATGTCTAGGCTCCGAGATAATGTTCATTCTGAGTTCTATCGATTCAAGTGGTTCTTCCAGAGCTTTTATGAGACTTCCAATTCCTTCATTTGAACCCTCCAGCTTCATCCGTACCATTTCAATTATTATTTTAACCACCATATAAGCACCTGAATTACAAAATATCAGCTGCCTGCCGGGATTTTAAATGTTTAAGAAAAATTTATTCGTTTGGGAACAAATTTTTTTATATTCGTTTTTTTCTTTTTCTTTTTCTTCTTTTTTTTTTATTTTTAATATTCACTATTTTTTTTATAAGTGTATATACAATTTTTAGCATGTAAGAAACTAAAGAAACGTTCCTAAACATATATAATTGCACAAACATATATATATATATATGTTAATAAATCAATCAAAAATATGAGAGACAAAAATATTTAACTAACCATCATCAAGAAAATGATTCTCTTTCAGAGCACCATGGCCAGAAGTTTCCATCATTAAATGAGTTTCAATTCCATCCTTGTTAAGCTGAACACCCTTATCAATCACATTTCGATACCCAACCCGATACAAGCAATGCTGACCCCCTCTATCAGTAATGAACCGCATAAGAGCCATGCTTGTCCGAGCATCGGTCACAATGGTTGTGCCAGGGTGTTCCTTTAAAACTATCGCCGACATGAGAGCGATTAGCTTATCGCCGTTGATGGGGTTTCCTTCATTATCCACCACGCCGCTACGATCCACATCCGTATCGAAAACAATGCCGAGATCAGCCGAGTTTTCTAGCACAGAAGTTTTTGTTAAAGCCATGGCAGTTTTGTCCTCAGGGTTAGGAATGTGGTTTGGGAACATGCCATCTGGTTTGAGGTTTAAAGAACCGAAAGTGTCTGCCCCTAGTTTGTCTAACACATCCCATGTGAAAAAGCCTCCTGACCCGTTTCCAGCGTTCACAATAATCTGGAATTTAATTAAGCACTCATGTCATTCACAAAAATATTCTTAACAACTGTTTAAAGTTAATTGGTTGAAACTATTTTCCGACAACATTAATTGTACATCAAAGTTTCTAAATAAGGTAAAACTCTTTCCTTGATGATGATCAGAGGGGAGGAGAGTAGAATTGAAGAACCTGAAATCCTTGAAGAGGAGAATCATAGTGTAATGGGTGGTTCACTCTTTCCTTGATGATGTCTCGGAGGTGGTTGGCATAAGAGCTCATGAAATCCACTTTTGTTGGAGGAGAAGAGAGGAGTGTTGATACTTTTGTGAGCCTGTTAGCATATTTACGAGCACCTCTATCACATATCTCCTGCACCTCTGTGGATGTCAGCCCTCCTTTCTTCATGAAAAATTTCAGGCCGTTTCGAGTATAAGGTAAGTGGGAAGCTGTCATCTGCAACACAAACACGACAAGTATATATATATATATTCAAAGTCTATTATGGTCAACTATATAGGTCCTTTGTTCAATAAAGCTAAGTGATTCCTTGAATAAAGTTCGTATCAGCCAAAAGAAACAAAACATTACAAACAACAAAATGGAGAATTATATATATATATATATATATATATATATATATATATATATGGAGAATAATCTATAACATCTATTTGTTATGAATCAAAAAGTGACATATAACATCTATACAGTCCATATAATTAATGAATAGCTAGTCAGCTAGACTTACTAGCTGACGCATTAAATGTATATATATATATATATATATATATATATATATATATATATATATATATATATCTTGCAATTTTATATATTATTTTTTTTTATTATCAGGTATGTTATGTGAAAAATTATTTTTAATAATATATATGATATAATATATCAATTTTACATACCCAATTTTGCAAAATATACATAGCCCCGACCGACTAACAAAATTAGTTGTATCAAATACCTAAAACTTCCTTAATTAATTATTTTGGCTCGAACTCACTTCAGAAGAAGTTAAATTATATGTCATGAATTAAGGTATTGTCGAAAATTACTTCATAAAATGAGAATTGTAAATAAATAAAACTTCCTTAATTTTCCTTCAAAAATGGATGAACTGATCATCAAGCAACTAATTTGTGAAAACAATTGATATATCAAAATTTTGCACTACTAATTAATTTAAAACAATTGAGCCATCTTAATCTTCCAAAAAAAAAAAAGAGAGAGTAGATATCCATGGTCTTGGAAAAATAATTTTTCTTAATAACTTAAAACTGTGACAATGGCCTAAACCATGAATAAAAATAGAGCAACAGTGTTATATATCTAAGAGTGCATCCATATACCATAATAGAAGCATCATATTCAAACGGAGGCAACAATGTACTCATGAAACAAGCGGGTGTAGTCGCAAGTCCCATATCAAACACCATACAACCAGCACGAGCAAGCCCTGCAAAAATTCCAACACTTAACGATGCGCCCGAAATTCGAGGATCCCTCCCTAGAGAAACCCTAACATCCTCCACCGGTCGTCCTTTTTCTTTCTCCAATTTATTTATCACCCACTCTCCAAAACTCTCGGCAATCGCCTCCGCAGCCGGTGGCGTCAGGTCCACCGTCCGCCCCTTCTCCCCTTCCACCGCAACACCACGGACATCGGACCCGTTTTGAAGCCTCCTAATTCTGTCCATTTCATCATCCACCAAAACCTCATTGTATTTTGCAGTAATAGAGGAGTTTGTACGTAGTGTGAATTTATTTGAAGGCAATAAGAATGAAAAATGTGGAGTAGTACTATTAATAATATCATGGAATAATAATTTGGGGTTTTGAGATGAATGTGGAAAGAAGCTTGTTTTATTTCTTTGTAGATAATGTGATGAAGGGGTTGAAGTAGAAGCCATATGAATTAGTAATTTTGAAGTTAAAGCTTGGTTTTTGTTTATCAGAATGCCATGTAGTTTAAAGAGGGAGGGATTTTGGACCAAGTATATGAATGATGGAAAGATAAGATCAAACCAGTAAACCATATATAACCTTACAATCCAAGTTCTATATATCCATGCAAATAATATCTTTGAACAAAATTCCAAAAATCCAGATTTTTTTCGTGTTTTACTTAAGGTGTACAATCTCTCTCTCTCTCTCTCTCTCTCTCTCTCTCAAGAATGATGTGTAATACGAGTGAAGAAATTAAGGAAATTAATTTTAACTCTGGAAATTAATTTATTTGATCAAGATACTGTAGAAAATTGTTAGAATTTGGGAAACGTTGAGAAAAAGTGGAAAAATTAAAAATGATGAAAAAATAATGGGAATTTATATTAACATGTTAATAACTTTTGTTTGTTTTTTTTGACAAATTTGTCCCTGATATTTAGTGTTACGCAAATCCAAAAACAAGAAAACCAACCCCCCTCTCCCTGAATTTCATGAACAAGCGAATAATAATAAGTAATTCTGCAAAAACAAATTCTCGGATGGATTCACAGAAAATTACAAGTGCTCGCGGTACATCATTATATAATCACAATTCTCCCTTTTAATCTTTCGAAGCTCATCAATGGAGTTTAAATCTGAAATCTTCATACCAAAATGTAAGTTCTCTCGCCAATATTTTCACTATTAACATCCCTTTGTTTCTTTTCCCCAAAGTTTTTTCATCATCAATTCTTCCTATTATTTTTAGAAGTTAATTTTAAATATTTTTAAATTCAAAATTCAAAATTCTTTAATTTTAGTCAATAAAATGATTAATATTGTAAACTATATATTCACACAAAGAACCTATTAATTACAAGCTTTTGTTTTGTAATTTAAATTATTTTTTTATTAAATTTTAAATTTAAAAATATCTCAAATTAATCTTCAAAATTCAATAATAATCTTATAATTTATTCGCATGGAGAATAAGTTTATGCGAAAGAATGTCGAATGGATCTTCTTTGTGTTGAAATGACAGATCTAGCTTAGTGTGAGACACGATCGAGCTTCCTCTCTCTTTATTTTTATACATTTTTGATGATTTATATGCATCTTTTCCAAATTTCCATTTTATATTGTGTAAATGTTTTGTATAACTAAACACATTCTCTTAATTCTAAAATATAAAATAATTTTTAACATCTAAATTTCTATTTGAGATATTTTTCAAAATTCAAATTTATGTAACTTCAATTGATATTAGATAATATAATTATGAAAATTGTAAACATATTAAATTTTATTAATTATAAAATGTATTATTTTTAAAAGCTAAATGCATCACATAATATAGGAGTCCGATCCATAGCAAACGTTATAAAAAAAAAGTCTAGCCTTACAACACATCGCGACCCTCCGTCCGAAGATCGATCGAGCGGTCTTATAGAGACACCGTCTGCGGTTTAGTTTTCAGTATTCTGCACTTTAATACTGCAGACGGGACGGATGACCAAAATGCCCCTCCAAACCAATTCCCCTTTGCAGCTTAATACTGTGGACGTTGTGATTACGAAGCGACGGTCGGACGATTTGCAATACATATATGTTGGAAGATTTGCCGAACTACATTTGATTTGTTGCTTTCGTCTAAAATTCGCTGCAACGATTGTCGCTTAAGTTGTTTGATTGCTTTGAACTATATCAGATGGACAAGATGGAACAACTAAAAATTTTGTTTGAATGCAATATGGAACAACTTAAAATAAATTTTGGAGGCAATTAAGTCGTCATTTTGTATACCTAGCGACCGCATGATATTAAACTGCAGATGATTAAGATCAGCGACGTCGTTTTGTATACACCGTATCCATGTTATGTTTGAATTAAAAACGGCACCGTATCCAATTATGTTTGAAAACGACGCCGTCCGACATAGCGTCCGCAATATTAAACTGCGGACGGGACCTTTCAGGAGTGTTGATACTGTACGACGTCGTATAAATCCTTGAACTATAGTCCGCAGTATTAAACTGCGTACGAGACCTTCCAGGAGTGTTGATACTGTACACCATCTTTTAAACCCTTGAACTAGAGCGTCCGCAGTATTAAACTACGTATTGTATGCTCAAAATGTACTGCCAGAATGGGTCATTTATTTAATTCTTCTATGCAAATCCTAGAAGTGCCAACACAATAATTTGATGTTTATTGATGGAAGACCTCAAGATGTTGTGATGGACACTCCAGGGTTTGCATAGAAAAACTGAACAATTAACCCATCATGGTAGTACATTTTTTGAGACATCTAGGGGTTTAAATTAAGTTTATAAAGCTAAAAATCATCTGTTTGTGCTACATATTCTTGCTAGTAGTTACATATTCAAGTGATTTGGGATAATGAGAAACACACATGGCAACCAAAATTAAAAGGCTTGATAAAGCGAGTCGGTCGGATTGAACTTCGGATTCAGCAAATTAAGGGCTTCCAGATGTTGTGCCCTCCAAAAATGGTGTCACGCATGTCTATTCATCCCATTTCACATGAAATAAAAGTAACAACAAGAATATGCAAGAAGAAACATAAAATTCTTGAGCTTTAGGTCGAACACTTTGTGTATATCCAGGACGTCTTCTGTTTGCAGTTCTATCTCGTCTTATATATAGAGGACCTAACGTCCGCAGTATTAAAGTGCAGACTAGACTTTTAAGTTCCATTATTGAAAATGACGTCGTCCGACCGTCGCTTCGTAATCCCAATATCCGCAGTATTAAGCTGCGGAAGGGGAATTGGTCCGGAGGGACATTTTGGTCATCCGTCTCGTCTGTAGTATTAAAATACGGAATACTGAAAACTAAACTGCAGATAGTGTGACGCCCCCAAAATAGGTATACAACACCCATTCTGAGTCGCCAAATATATGGTACAGAAAGCAAACTACAACTTCAATAATACAATTGTCGTGCAAAATACGACGACACATACTGTGAGTTTAAATACAAATATTGTCTTCTAGACAATATCCACACTCAAATAAATCCTCATTACAATTATTCAAACACTATTTTACAGGAATAGTGAGGACTGCTAAAACATCTTTCTAGAACCATCACTCCATATCCCGACTAGATCCTGCTATGTTCTCACCTCCTGAGAAGAAAAATGGAACAAAAAGGAAAAGGGTGAGCTCAACTAGCCCAGTAAAGAATATTATGACTAAGATAATATACAACAAATTATCGTTAGTCCTCAACAGGGAAAAATCTGATAGAATATAATCGACAACAAGTTTTAGATCAACAACTGCAGCGGAAACATCAAACCATTAGAAGAGTCAAGTAGAGAAAGAATTCTACTATCCTCTAAGATTTAAAAGTCCATCATCAATATTTTATCCCTGTAACATCAATTAATAATCATCTTTATTCAAATATTCATCTTTGCATTACAGGCCAAAGATATTCATTTGTATCACCTGTCAGTCATGTTCATCTCAACACCTGTTCATCTTTGCACTACAGGCCAAAGATATTCATCAAGTAATCATACATCTTTGCACTACAGGCCAAAGATATTCAGTAATATCATCATTTAGGACTGAGGATGATGAAAAATATCTTAAAGAGAACGAATCCAGTGAGACAGAATGACAAATATTAGGAATTCGTATAACAGTTTATCCAAGATCAATAATACTTCATAATAATCAATTGTGAAGCAGAATTCAAAAATAAAGATCAAAATATGGATACAATCAAAGATAGTAACCATAATAGACATCTTGGACAAAAAGGAAAAATTTTTATTTTTCGGTGAATAGTGTCGTATTCGTGAATAGTATCGTATACGTGAATAGTGCCGTATACGTGAATAGTAACCCCGACACAAAAAGTTTCAAATTTGATAAAAACTCATATCAATATTTCAGCATAATGATATTGAAGAAAATATCATTTAAGAAGAAAATAATATTCCTTACCTCAAAATATCAGTACTTCGGGTCGGAATACCGGTATAAGGCTGAAAGAAACTTGCTCTGATGAATAGAAACTCTCAAAGTATCTAAATACTCACAAAATACACTCAATAATCTAGAGAGAGAAAGAGAGAAAACTTATTTCTGGTGTGATTTTCAATTCTAACGTAGCCCTCTATTTATAGAAAAATGTTAGCACGCCGAAGCAGACTTAACCTGCAACCTGATGGCTTTACCTGCTACTATTCCCACCCACCACATTTGAATAAAAATCTCAGCACATTTCTTCACCAACCAAGAGTGGGGCCCACCAATTCTAGAATTTTCCATCAAAATGATTAACTCCGAAAATTCAACAATTTCTGAACCAGTCATCTCGTAAAATTCATAATAAATCATACGTTCATTTTTAACGGTTCAAAATTTGTGGACATATACTAAACTTATATATGTATAACATATCCAAAAATTACCATGATATAACGGTCGGATTAAAAATTATAACCCCCACAAAATATCTCAAAAACCCTAATTTTTAATACCTCCATTCCGATAAAAACCTCAACATTAACTCCTTCATTTTTAACCACAAAAATATATCCCTCATTTATATCCACATAAAATAAATATTTCCTTATCATATGAATCAATAATTAATTATTCACAAATAATATTACAGAATCACATTTATGACAACCATGCCGTTCCCAGGAAAGAGGGGGCTTTCTAATAAGGATTTCTCCTTACTGGCGCGCAATTAGATGACCAAACCTCTCCTTAGACAGAACTTTCTAGACATTGCCAATAATATTATCTAATAATATTATTCAAATAATATGAATTATTGATCTGATAAAGGAAAATACTGTGCAGCAACAATTATTGAAACAACAATAATATAAAATATCAACGCAACAATTATTGAATCAATAAAATAAAATATTGAACAATAACTACTGTAACAATTATTGAGTAGTGCCTTCTTACGTAAGAATTAATAATTGGTGCAATACCGTGTGCTACTGTATTTTAACCACCGGGTATTCCAACAGTATTAACGGTAACAACTACGCCGTTATTTATAAATAACTTATACTTGTCGTTTTCTTCATCCAATCGCTTTCCGTTATGGGGCCCACACAAGGCTGCGCCGTCTTACGAATATTCCCCGACAGCAAGAATATTCCACGACCAAACGAATTTTCCCCGACAAAATGAATATTTTATAACCACTTGCTTATTTTGCAAAATTTGCACATTTCACCCATAACCAAAGTATTATATCAAATTAACCCCTTATTATTCACAATAATATTTAGAAAAAAAATTGATTTTATTCATTAATAAGTTGGGGTCTTACAACCTCCCCTCCTTATGAAATTTCGTCCTCGAAATTGACGTACGTACCTGATGTTTCAAAAAGGTGAGGATACCTCGCTTTCATTTCTGATTTCAACTCCCAGGCCATTTCTTCAATAGCATGGTTTCTCCACAAAATTTTAACTTGTGGTATAACCTTCGTGCGTAGGACATGCTCTTTCCTATCCAAGATCTTAACAGGTACCTCCTCGTACGTTAAATCTTCAACTATCTCGTCTGGTTCTAACTCAATAATGTGGTTCGGGTCTTTAACATATTTACGAAGTATAGATATGTGAAAAACATTATGAACACGAGACATGCTTGGTGGAAATGCGAGTCTATATGTCACATTTCCTATTCGCTCAAGAATCTCAAATGGACTAACAAATCTTGGATTGAGCTTTCCTCTCTTCCCAAATCTTGTAACTCCCTTCCATGATGCAACACGTAATAATACATGATCCCCAATATTAAATTCCACGTTCTTCCGATGAAGATCCGCATAACTCTTTTGTCGATCATGTGCCGTTTGTATACGTTGTCGAATCGTTTGGATCTTCTCTATAGTAATACGTACCAACTCTGGTCCCAACAATGTTGATTCACCCACCTCGTCCCAGTATACTGGAGAACGACATTTTCTTCCATACAACGCCTCGAATGGAGCCACACCTATGCTCGCCTGATAACTGTTGTTGTAGGAGAATTCCACCAATGGTAGGTACTTATCCCAACTCCCTTTGAGATCTAGGACACAAAGTCTTAATAGATCTTCAAGAGTTTGAATAGTTCTCTCTGATTGTCCGTCCGTTTGAGGATGGTATGCCGAACTGAATCGTAAATCCGTGC
The DNA here is from genome assembly GCA_016801055.1 of Panax notoginseng. Lineage (NCBI taxonomy): Eukaryota > Viridiplantae > Streptophyta > Magnoliopsida > Apiales > Araliaceae > Panax > Panax notoginseng. The sequence goes on from CM029022.1 coordinate 48,978,154, forward strand.
CCATAGCTTTCTGCAAGCTAACCCAAAATTGTGAAGTGAATCTTGGGTCACGATCTGAAACTATGGATACTGGCATGCCATGCAATCTCACAATCTCGTTCACGTACATACTAGCAAGACGTTCAAGGAAATAAGTCTCACGTATCGGTAAGAAATGAGCGGACTTGGTTAATCTATCAACTGTAGGGTTTCGGCACAGAAACGCACAGCGGAAATTAAAATTTTAAAGCAATTTCCGAAACCCTAAAACAGGATCCATGCGAAAAATCAATTAATTAAGAGATTTAGAGATTATACCGAATATGAAAACGAGAATCTGAAATCGACTGCGCCTCGAATCTCCAACGCAATACAAATCGACTGCGTCTCTACGGTATCCACACGAACGCTCCGCGAATCGTCCTACGATTTGCAGAAGAAAGAATCGCGGTACTAGCCACCAAGGATGAGGATTTTCAGAACTGTTTTCTCTAGTCTCTCTCTAAGAGCGGCTAGGGTTTTTGTTTTGACGTAAAACCTAAAGTCTGATATACATCATATATATAGAAGTCAGGAAGAATTAATCAAAACCTAATATTATTAAAATCCGAATTTATATATATATCTTAATTAAGTCTTACTTAATTAATATACCTATATATAAATTATCCTATTAATTTAAATTCGATATTTAAAATTCTATCAATCACATTGACATCTTTAAATATTTACAATTTAAATTAATTTCCTTTTAATTACGTTCTTTGTGTATGACCCTATAGGTTATTATTACGTTGGCAATAATTTTAAAATCATATTATAAAATTATAAACAGTGAGCGGCATCTAGTAATGCGTCACTGCTACCCAAGTAATAATAAGATCGATGATTCGATGCAACCTTTTCGTGATCAATGTTTCAATGTAATTTAAACCTTTTAACCTTAATATCCTAGATTAAACTCGAGTCATGGATTGTGTCATACTCTTCATAATTTAATCTGAGTTTTCTTGATCAATGAGTAGACTATATGAAACAAATCACTATTTGAGCATGGCCATGCATTTCATAGTCCTACTCAATCAAGAGGCCTATGGATATCACCTATAAAATATAGGATGGTTAAATTCCATCTAGATCACTCATATTACTCACACGATTCATAATGAACCCAATAATCACATTTATAGTCCACCCTATTAAAGGTGACATTTGATGATATCAAAGTACATAAATTCTCGTGTAGTAATATAGCGGTTTCAGGTCGGAGGACCATTACATCATTATCACTATGAGAATTGCTAATGACACTTCGCATAATGCTCCATATAGAATTCTCATGGTGGGTCTGTCCAATACATTGTTCTCTAACATGTACCTATGCATTGACTTAATATCTCATATATTTATGACCAATGAGATTTGGTCATCAGTCAATCCACATACTAGTCTCAATGCATCATTGTTGTCCCATCAATAATGATACTTGACTAGGGACATTTAAGAACAATGATACTAATTGTAATTATATAATCTCATGTTCAAGTCACATACTTGAAACTATATAATTTGTATCACTATTCTAAGGAATTTTATTATGTTAACAATTATATTACGCAGTAATTAAAACCATAATAAAATCATTTATTTATTCAATCAACAATAATATCAAATGTTAAGCAATTACATCAAATAATTAGCCTCTAGGGCATAAACTCTAACATCAACAATAACCCAAATCGCATCTATGCCTTGAGAAACCTTGGGAAGACCTGTAACGAAATCCATGGTAATGTGTTCCCACTTCCATTTCGGGATCTCAAGTGGTTGCAATGGACCCTTTGGCACTTGATGCTCCGCCTTTACACGTTGACAAGTTAAACACCTCGAGATAAACTCCGCGATCTCTCTTTTCATATTGCTCCACCAAAATGTATGTCGAAGATCGTGATACATTTTGGTACTCCCAGGATGGATTGCAAACGGTGTGTTGTGTGCCTCCATCATTATTCTATGCTTCAAGTCAAAATCGTTAGGAACACAAAGTCTGGAGTTGACTCGAAGTATTCCTTCTTCATCGATTCTTGCTTCTGGAATAGCACCTTCTTGCACTTTCTTCTTCATACGCATCAGCTCCATGTCCGTAGCTTGAGCAGCTTTAACTTTATTGATTAAAGTCGGTTCTACTCGTATATTTGATATCATCATGTGGGTACTTGGAGCCTTCATCTCTATCTCCATCCTTTGCAAGTCATACAAAATGGGCCTTTGTGTTAACAACATTGCACTCGTACCCGCATATGATCTTCTACTCAATGTGTCAGCTACTACGTTTGCTTTTCTAAGATGATATTGGATGGTATGATCGTAATCTTTCAACAGCTCGAGCCAACGTCGCTGCCGCATGTTGAGTTCCTTTTGGGTGAAAAAATATTTGAGGCTTTTATGATCTGTATAGATCTCCACTTTCTCCCCATACAGGTAGTGTCTCCAGATTTTCAACGCAAAAACGACTGCTGCCAACTCCAAATCATGAGTAGGATAATTCCTCTCATATTCTTTGAGTTGTCGTGAGGTATAGGCTATGACTTTCCCATGTTGCATGAGAACACATCCTAACCCTTTGCCTGAAGCATCGCTATAGATAACAAATCCATCCGAACCAGATGGTATTGTCAGAACAGGTGCCGAAATGAGTCTCCTCTTGAGTTCTTGGAAACTCTTCTCGCATTCCTCACTCCATACGAATTTTGTATCTTTCCGAGTCAGCTAAGTTAACGGAGTAACGATTCGAGAAAATCCTTCCACGAATCTCCGATAGTAACCAGTTAAGCCTAGAAAGCTACGTACTTTGATTACTGACTTAGGTTGCTCTCAACTGTGACTCATATCCCAATCTTGGATAGTACGTCACAATGACACCTATCAGTTTACTACCGCACGAATATGGCGTCCCCTACGGAGAGTTTGGCTTCAGTGCATTCCGCAAAGGAAGTCACCAGATAAAGGCTCGGGTACAAACTTCTACAGTTAGGTTTTTAACTCCCGAAGTTCAATAGGAGCCATTCGATATGAGATTTTAGAAGTGGGTTTTGTACCGGATTCAAAGATGATACAAAATTCAATATCACGCTCTGGAGGTAGGCCAAGAAATTCTTCAAGAAATACGTCAGGAAATTCTCTAACAACAGAAATATTATTCAAATCTGACGTGTTTTTGTTCAAATCCATAACATGGGCTAAGAAAGCTTGACATCCGTTTTTCAATAAACGAATAGCTTTGTGACTTGATACGGCAGTGACTGATTTTAGTGGTTTAGTAGTTTGAATTCGTATAACAGGTTGGTTAGGAATATGAAAACTAACAACCTTACGAAAATAATCAATTTTAGCATGATGAGTGGTTAACCAATCAATTCCTAAAATCACATCAAAAGCAAGTATCTTTAAAGAGATAAGATCAACAGGTAATGTGATAGTGCCAACTTGGATCATGCAAGATTTATAAACTGTAGATGTAACGAAGGTTTCACCCAACGGAGTTTCAACAGACAAGTCAAAGTCCAATTTCTCCGGAGTCAAGTTTAAACGTTGAGCACAAGCAGGAGAGATAAAAGAATGGGTAGAACCGGTATCTAGTAAAGTATAAACTTCGCAAGAATTCAAGATTAGCTTACCCGTGATCACCTCGTTCGGGTTTCTCGCGTTTTGGCCAGTCACGACAAACGCCCTTCCAGGAACCGCTGATTTCGACTTATCCGGGACAACTTTTGGAGTCACCATCCCCGCTGAACTTGGTTTTGCTACAGAACACTCTCGAGCTATATGACCCTCCTTTCTACAGTTATAACATACCTTAGATTGTTATGGGCAGTTTGGGCTGATATGTCCCTCTTTCCCACATTTGTAACATACGACCGGTGGTCGTTCTCCTCTCCTAGAAACAGTTGATGTTTGTGCTGACGTCTTCACGTTATCATTGTTGTACCTTCTCTTCTTGAAATCTCCTCCCGACTCGCTCCTTCTATTATCACGACCACGATTACCACCAGAGTGGTTACCGCTTTTGTCCGAATGTTTTCCTCCCTGCTGGTTTTCATTGCTTCGATGACTGCCGCCACCGGTATGACCCTGGTTGTGGTCTCTCGGTTGCACATACTCATTATCTCGCTCTAATAATTGAGCCCTGTTTACAACATCTGAATATAAAGAAAATTTATGAGAGATAAGATATTGTCGAATCTCGGGTTTTAGACCTCTCAGAAATATCCTTGTCATTCGTTCCTCATTTTCGACCAAATGAGGTGCAAACCTGGATAACTCTGCAAACTTCGCCTCGTACTGGGACACCATCATGTTGTTTTGTTCCAGTCTGATAAACTCCACCTCCTTCATATGACGAATACTTTCAGAAAAGTACTTGCCATTGAACAGTTTTTGAAATATTTTCCAGGACATGTTGAGTGCGTCAGGCTGGGTACGCTTCACAGACTCCCACCAGTAGTCTGCCTCACCGCGGAACATAAAGGTGGCGAATGGAACCTTCTGTTCCTCCGTGCATCCCAAGACATCGAATATCTTGGTAATTTGCTTGACCCACGTTTCCGCCATGATCGGATCCGGCTTTCCCTTAAATTTTGGTGTTCCCTATTCTTTGAACTGCTTAGCTGTGACAAACCGCGCGTTGTTATCATTTCCACCCGTATTCTGCACACGAGTCTCCCTCGTCTGATTTTGCATGAACCGCAAAAAGCTCCTAAACATTCCATCATTCATCGTTTGCTCGGTAACGTTGTTTACAGGAGGAATATTGCCTTCCTGTTGCACGTTCTCCTGGGTGGTGATCAAAGGTGTCTTCACGGTGTGATTTACTCCATTATTAACGTTCTCAGCTGCCATTCTTAAATACTGACATAAAATAAGGGTTAATAGTCATGTCATATATTATCCCTATACTCTGACCGACCAAATAAACACCAAATAAATTTAGTCAGGTCATACTAGCGAATGAATTCCCCGTCTCTCCCCTCCTAGTTCTTGTCTCACATCTCAGCCAGAGATCATATCCCTAAGCTCTGATACCAACTGTGACGCCCCCAAAATAGGTATACAACACCCATTCTGAGTCGCCAAATACATGGTACAGAAAGCAAACTACAACTTCAATAATACAATTGTCGTGCAAAATACGACGACACATACTGTGAGTTTAAATACAAATATTGTCTTCTAGACAATATCCACACTCAAATAAATTCTCATTACAATTATTCAAATACTATTTTACAGAAATAGTGAGGACTGTTAAAACATCTTTCTAGAACCATCACTCCATATCCCGACTAGATCCTGCTATGTTCTCACCTCCTGAGAAGAAAAATGGAACAAAAAAGAAAAAGGTGAGCTCAACTAGCCCAATAAAGAATATTATGACTAAGATAATATACAACAAATTATCGTTAGTCCTCAACAGGGAAAAATCTGATAGAATATAATCGACAACAAGTTTTAGATCAACAACTGCAGCGGAAACAGCAAACCATTAGAAGAGTCAAGTAGAGAAAGAATTCTACTATCCTCTAAGATTTAAAAGTCCATCATCAATATTTTATCCCTGTAACATCAATTAATAATCATCTTTTTTCAAATATTCATCTTTGCACTACAGGCCAAAGATATTCATTTGTATCACCTGTCAGACATGTTCATCTCAACACCTGTTCATCTTTGCACTACAGGCCAAAGATATTCATCAAGTAATCATACATCTTTGCACTACAGGCCAAAGATATTCAGTAATATCATCATTTAGGACTGAGGATGATGAAAAATATCTTAAAGAGAACGAATCCAGTGAGACAGAAGGACAAATATTACGAATTCGTATAACAGTTTATCCAAGATCAATAATACTTCATAATAATCAATTGTGAAGCAGAATTCAAAAATAAAGATCAAAACATGGATACAATCAAAGATAGTAACCATAATAGACATCTTGGACAAAAAGGGAAAATTTTTATTTTTCGGTGAATAGTGTCGTATTCGTGAATAGTGTCGTATACGTGAATAGTGCCGTATACGTGAATAGTAACCCCGACACAAAAAGTTTCAAATTTGATAAAAACTCATATCAATATTTCAGTAAAATGATATTGAAGAAAATATCATTTAAGAAGAAAATAATATCCATTACCTCAAAATATCAGTACTTCGGGTCGGAATACCGGTATAAGGCTGAAAGAAATTTGCTCTGATGAATAGAAACTCTCAAAGTATCTAAATACTCACAAAATACACTCAATAATCTAGAGAGAGAAAGAGAGAAAACTTGTTTGTAGTGTGATTTTTAATTCTAACTTAGCCCTCTATTTATAGGAAAATGTTAGCACGCCGAAGCAGACTTAACCTGCAACCTGATGGCTTTACCTGCTACTATTCCCACCCACCACATTTGAATAAAAATCTCAGCACATTTCTTCACCAACCAAGAGTGGGGCCCACCAATTCTAGAATTTTTCATCAAAATGATTAACTCCGAAAATTCAATAATTTCTGAACCAGTCATCTCGTAAAATTCATAATAAATCATACGTTCATTTTTAACGGTTCAAAATTTGTGTACATATACTCAACTTATATATGTATAACATATCCAAAAATTACCACGATCCAACGGTCGGATTAAAAATTATAACCCCCACAAAATATCTCAAAAACCCTGATTTTTAATACCTCCATTCCGATAAAAACCTCAATATTAACTCCTTCATTTTTAACCACAAAAATATATCCCTCATTTATATCCACATAAAATAAATATTTTCTTATCATATGAATCAATAATTAATTATTCACAAATAATATTACAGAATCACATTTATGACAACCAGGCCGTTCCCAGGAAAGAGGGGGCTTTCCAATAAGGATTTCTCCTTACTGGCGCGCAATTAGATGACCAAACCTCTCCTTAGACAGAACTTTCTAGACATTGCCAATAATGTTATCTAATAATATTATTCAAATAATATGAATTATTGATCTGATAATAGAAAATACTGTGCAGCAACAATTATTGAAACAACAATAATCTAAAATATCAACGCAACAATTATTGAATCAATAAAATAAAATATTGAACAATAACTACTGTAACAATTATTGAGTAGTGCCTTCTTACGTAAGAATCAATAATTGGTGCAATAACGTGTGCTACTGTATTTTAACCACCGGGTATTCCAACAGTATTAACGGTAATAACTACGCCGTTATTTATAAATAACTTATACTTGTCGTTTTCTTCATCCAATCGCTTTCCGTTATAGGGCCCACACAAGGCTGCGCCGTCGTACGAATATTCCCTGACAGCAAGAATATTCCACGACCAAACGAATATTCCCCGACAAAATGAATATTTTATATCCACTTGCTTATTTTGCAAAATTTGCACATTTCACCCATAACCAAAGTATTATATCAAATTAACCCTTATTATTCATAATAATATTTAGAAAAAAATTTAATTTTATTCATTAATAAGTTGAGGTCTTACTGATAGGGTCTTTATAAGACCGCTCGATCTTTAGACGGAGGGTCGCAATGTGTTGTAAGGCTAGACTCTTTTTTACAACGTTTGTTATACATCGGTCCCCATATATATATATATATATATATATATATATATATATATATATATATATATATATATAATGGCGATCAAATCCGGGAGTCCGGATTTTCTTAAAATCCGGACCTTTTTTTTTTCTTTTTTTTGGCTTTTTTTTTTAAATAACTAAAAAAAAATATTTAATATTTTATGGAACTGAAATTTTTCCATAATACAATGTTTTGGACGTGTTTTGAATACCTATACCAAAAAGTGGTGGTACAGTCTGCACAGACAGTACCACCATGTTTTGTTATACATACTCAAATCACACCAAAAATACTGTATTATGAAAAAATTTCAATTCCATAATTTTTTTTTTATTTTTTTTTAGTTGTTTAAAAAAAAAAAGGTCCGAATTTTATAGAGTCCGGGATCCCGGACTGGATCCAGACTATATATATATATATATATATATATATATATATATATATATATACACACACACACACACACAACAAGGATCAGGTCCGGGAGTCCGGACCTGATAAAATGCGGACCAAATTTTTTTTTTTTTAAAACAACAGTCTGTACATACATGTTTTGTTATATGTATCAAATCACACCCAAAACACTGTATTATGAAAAAATTTCAGTTCTATAAAATATTAAATTTTTTTTTAGTTGTTTTTTTAAAAAAAAAAGAAAAAAAAAAAGTCCGCATTTTAACAAAATACGAAAGTCCGGACCTGATCCTCTCCCTATATATATATATATATATATATATATATATATATATGGGGAGAGGATCAAGAGTAGAACTCTTAAGTAATAGAACTCTTTAAATAATAGAATTGTATCAAAACGACATAATTTTGATAAAACGCGGTGGTATTTTTGTAAATACCACGCCACCGCGTATTTACAAAAATACCACCGCGTCTTATCAAAACTATGTCGTTTTGATACAATTCTATTATTTAAGGGAATTCTACTACTTAATAGTTCTACTCTTGATACTTTCTGTATATATATGATAAGTGCGTTTGCAAGTGTCTTTAAATTATTGACATTTATTGAATAAATAGGGTGAGGAAACTACTGGCAAGTAAAGCTCATAACGATTTAACAAGAATATTTATCTATAATAGTTGAACAAAAAATGGGAACATTTAATGATAAATGATTCAAGAACAAATAAACCTCATTTTCTTAGTATGTTAATAAAAATAATTACTTAAAAAATCTTATCAAAAAAACAACCCCTTGTAAAGACGTCCAATTGTATTAATTTACGGACAAAATGTTAATACAACTCGAGTCAATATTTTGTCACAAGACTCAAATTAAATATTTATAAAAAAAAGAAAGAGAAATTGTATTAACAATCATGAGCCTAATACTTTATACTAAAAAATTTTAATATTTAAAACAATGTTAAAAAGTCATATAATTTAGTTGTGATTAATGAATCAAGGAGATATATAAGTTCCCTGAATTATTTTATAATAATAATTTTTAGCTTCCCTTACCATGGTTGGGCCTAGAAAACCAACCCATTCAGACAAGTTTTATTTCAATACCCATAGAAGAATATAATAATATAATTCTAGTAGAGAAGTAAATTAAGTAAATATATATAATCAACAGAAATAAATAATAGAGACCAAGTTTTGTACAGCCAAATATTCTTAAGAAAGGTAAATAAATAAAAATTCTATAAGATGATTAGAATTAAGATATAGAATGACAGTCAAGATGCTGTTCTTATTACAGGAAACATTACTGTTAATAGGTTACATTATTTATATAAATATAAATATAAATACATACGGAGCAAAAAAACTCGAATAAAATCCCACAAGTAATATGCACATCAACAAAGTATATATATTACTTTACCACGCAAGAGATAGAGTTAAGGGATTGAAGAGAATATATATTACTTTAAACCTTTACAACCTGGAACTTCAACCCATTCAATTCCGAGCTCTATTTCCCCACATTCAACATTTTTCAGTCGAAGGATCATGTCTTGAGTGATTTTACCCTTGTTCCAGACGATAGCGCTTTCCTCAGCGAGGCAATTCTGTCTGTCTGGCTGACATCTATGAATATTAGTACCATCTGGAAGGTTTTCTAACCCCATCCTTAAACACTCTATATATGGTTTGATGTCGATCACGGCTTCCCCCATTTTGTCATCTCCGGTGAATGTGTCCTTGTCATATACCGTCTGAAAAGAAAGTTAAATTTCATTACATTAACTAACACCAATGCTTGTGGCTGTTTTTTCCCCTTAACCAAGCCAAGAAGAAACCCCAAAGATCAATACATCAGCATAGTATGGTTACAGATGTAGATTAAAATTTTTTTTTTTTTATAAAAAAAAATGACTGGTAGTCTGTTTTGTTAAAGACTGCATTTTTCATCAATAAAATGCATATATATATATATATATATATATATATATATATATACACATACGACATGTGAGGAAAATATAACAAGAGCGGTAGATCTTTTCCGAGAAGACCTAAACGGTTAAATGGATAAAAGTACATTGGCTTGTGGCTGTGGCTACTGAGGGTATAGCTTTACCTCCAACTAAAACCAGAGGCAAATAGAGCTCACCTTTCTGAAAAATGTAAGAACTTGTACAATTATGAAATAAAGTTAAAAGAGGCAAACGATGATGCAGGGACAGCTATCTAATTCAAGAATGCATACCCAAATTGACATTGCCAACCAAGTTTTAAAAAGAAATATATATGCTCTCAAAGAATATATATATCACTTGCCTGTCATGCTACAATTAATTCAACTAATTATGGAGATGTCACTTACTAGTTTGACAGGAAGGTTTATATCCTTAACCGAGAGAGTCAATTCATCGTTCCACACAGGATTGCAATTGTCATTCACTACATGAGTTTTCAGTTTCTGTGTATGTACATATACGCTGTCAGAGGAGTGAATTACATCAAGAGCAGAGAGATAATGTTGTCATGGCAATGTAATTTCAATGTCTATTATGATTAATTTATCTATTCAAATGTGAAAGTAAAACACTAGAGAATCATGAGTGCATAGCATATCTGAAACAATGCATTAGGCAGCTTAAGCAGTACATCTAATTGCAAAAAAGTAACCTATGAGGCTAACACAACCATCATTAGAAACAGAACCTTGCTTCATTTTCATTTGGATTATGAAGGCAATAAAATCAAGCTCTTTCTTTCTATAAGTCTAGATTTGTGATTGCTGCTCCAGAATCTGAAGAAATGAAGCAAAAATTTACATGATTATGTATCCCGATTGTTTCTGATTACTATCGTCAGGTGTTCCTTAAGGACAAGCATTTCCTTTATCCCATCTCAGATTGAGCTTAGACATGAGGAGCACAGTTTCCTGGCTTTAAGCCTTTATCTATCTGGAATTTAAATTCATGGCCTACACATGGACAACATGTCAAAAAACTGGCCGAAAACTTAACTGTAGCTCCTTACAAAATTAGCCGAATGATATGATTGCAGTTTAAGAGGAAGTTAAACACAAGCTAAAATTTATCTGTGGAACTTTTAAAGGAAAGAACATTTTAACTTTTAAGGTCATTCTTTAGAGTGTTCTAAACTTTACAATGTTATTCCATACCTGAATCTCGTGAATTCTTGCAAATCTAGTTTTTTTTGAAACCTTAATATCTCTGCAAATAAATAATAAATAAATTATCTTGTTCAGACTCATGGATCTAGAACATGAAAACTACAAATCTACTGTGGTTGTACCATAATTGAAAGGTAACTACTGTAAATATACATCAGTTATGGTGATTTGAAGAATAATTCCATTTTCACATCATACCAATACAAAAGATTATGGCGCATACCAAATTCGATGTTTCACAAACCAAAAAAATAGAAAATAAAAATAATACACTTGAAGAGATATTACCATAATTTTGTGTCCAGAATTATAAATAAACTTGATTTCAAATTAAAAATTAAATAAATAAAACGGGATTAAAGGAAGAATAGAATATACTCAGAGGCAAAAGGTAACATCATTTCTGAGGATATATATATGTACAGATTTATAAACACAAACATAATTAAGGGATTAAAACATGAAATTAAAATGGAAGAAGGGAAATTAAAAGAGACCTGACGACCCATGACGACAACAACATAGGGATCGCTGCTGACGGCATCACGAACGGCAAGGTTGATTCCTCTGCGCACTCGAATTTTAAGAAGACCCAACAAACCATCCATTGTAAGAGTTTATACCAACTCCAAGTTTTGTGGGTAAAGTTTTCGTCTTTCTTCTTCTTTTTATTTTATTTGTACAGATCGAGCTCCAACATTTAAATGTTTGTATGATAAATATAGAAAAAAGAAAGACTTCCACAGGACTTCAGATAATCAAGGAGACATTGTCTGTCCACCCACCACCCTCAGTTCTTGTGTCCCATATTATTAATATACTGTTTTGCCCTTATTCCCCTCAACTTAATTTTTAAAATAAATTGCTATAGAAGGGTAATGAAAAAAATGTCCAGGTTAAAAAAAAAAAGAAAATGTTATTTTTTTTTGGTTGATTCGATCAAGTTTTGACCGAAATATGTCACGTGTTAGAATTTATATTTTTGAGTTGTTTAAAAATATATTTTTAAAAAATAAAAAATATAATACTCCCTCTGTCTCAAATTATCTGTTTTTCTATAGTTTCACACATATACCAATATATGTGATAAAGATACTAAAATACCCTTATGTGTTGACTTTTTTGTTTTCTGTGCATGAATCCTTATTGGTGGGAATATGAAAATATGCTTAAAAAAGAGGAGAGGCGTGAATGAGAGTAATGACTATCATTAATTAGGGTAAAGGGGCAAACTTGAAAAACAAAGAGAAAAAATGCATTCAAATCTTGAAAAACCAGATATTGTGGGACAAATTTTTTTTTGTTAAAATAGCAGATAGTTTGGAACGAAAGAGTATAAATTAAAAATAATATTTCAAAACGAGATAAATTTCTTTCAAACCCACTAAATTTGGTATTAGTATTGGGCATTTGAAGAATCCATCTTCATTTCAAACCCACTAAATTTGGTATGCATTTCTCTTCGGAAGCTCTGTATAGTTAGGTGGAAAAGCCTTGTCCAAAGTTTTTGCTTGAGCACATGGCCCAGTCAATGGAGAAGACATCTAAAAGAATAATTTGTTCTTCTAAAGTAATTGGCCACGTATCTTAGGCCTAGTGATATTGTCTTGTCCTGTCCATCCCAACTATTTCATTATAATAATTAATCTGAGTTTGAATAACCATGAATAAAAATGGTTGGATCCGGTTAATATGAAATTTATATTTTGGTAAGTTAGTCAATTAACCAATAAAATGCTGACACACATATAACCTCGTCTGCGTGTCAACACTTTATTGATAAGTTAATTGACCAACTTATCTAAAAATAAAATTCATGCCAACCTCTTCCGAAATGGTTGGATTACAAATATAGTATCTTATGTTACGGTTTTGATACGCTTTTGTTTGGGAAGTGAATCTATGTATACTCATTATATATATATATATATATATATATATATATATATATATATATATATATATATATATATATATATAAGTAAGTAGGGCTCGATTCGTGTATAAATTATGTCAAGTAAAATAATAATTTTATAAAATTTAGAAGAGAAAATAGAAATATATAAAAAATTAATATTAAAAAGAATAAAATAATAATATATTTAAAATTATAAGGGCAAAAGAGTAAAAAGAAGAAGAAATGTGTGACGCAAATAATAGTACTTGGTGACACCTGCGTTATGTGTATAAATTATGTGAGGTAAAAATATTAAGTTGTTAGTTACCTAGTACGTAGTGATATAATAATAAAATTTAATGATATTTTTAAAAATAAAAATATTATGTAAATTTATAATTCCAACAATTTTTTTTATATGAAAAAAAAAGAAGCTTTGTGGAAGGGAAGAAAGCATGAAATAGAGATTCTAAAGATAGAATATAAAACGTGGGAGGGAGCATTTGATGGTGGACGTTTTTGGTGGAGATTGTGCTTGCAACCAAATACAAGAAATTAAAAGCTAGCTTAATTAGTTTAGCTCACCTTTTTCAAAGCTCTCCGGCCCGACCACATTAATTCAGAAATTGGAACCAACTCACGACTGATGTTGACCCGTTCTCTCACCTTGCAATGTTTTCTATTTATTGAAAATTCAAGGATTTTTAAAATAGACTGTTAATAGTATACGTCATAATTGCAGCAAGGTAAGGGCCATCCTTAAGATAAAGGTATTCTTTTTCTTCGTTTCATTATATTTTTAAAGAAATAAAATATATTTTTATTCAAGTTTTCAGTATAATCAAGATTTTATCGTATTGTAATATTATCACAAACATGAAATAAAAATATATTTTTGATATTTGCAAGTTTTTAAAATGATGGAGTAAGATTTTCTGGAAGATAATCGAATTTATTGTTGATAATAGTTTTCTTAATGTAAATATTCTGGAGAAGATGAATGCATGTGATATATATTATATATATATATATATATATAGGGAGAGGATCAAGAGTAGAATTCTTAAATAGTAGAACTCCCTTAAATAATAGAATTGTATCAAAACGACGTAGTTTTGATAAGACGCGGTGGCATTTTTGTAAATCCATACCACCGCGTATTTACAAAAATGTCACCGCGTCTTATCAAAACTACGTCGTTTTGATACAATTCTATTATTTAAGAAAATTCTACTACTTAAGAGTTCTACTCTTGATCCTTTCTGTATATATGTATATATATATATATATATATGTGTGTGTGTGTGTGTGTGTGTGTGTGTGTGTGTGTTGGAAGTAAAAGCTTGACATGAGTAAGAAAAAGACTAAAACCCGCACGCCCATATCTTCCTCGACTCGACATATAAAATCAACATGCATGTAGAGTTTGACTACAGACCCTTTCACATTTTCCACTATATATATACATAGATATTTTCTCGAGTCACATTTTGTCAACAATTCTATTTTGACTTGGCTTCCAAATGAATTATAACCCTAGCTAATTGCATGTTCTAAACAACCTCACGGTTCTTCTCTCTCTCTCCCTCTCTCCCTTGGGACGTGGAAAATATTAAGTAAAACAATATACAATGAAGAAGACATGTGGGGTTTGAAATGGGTAATGATGTGATATTTACCAATATCCATTTCACTAATCTAAAATACCCACCCATACAAGTTGGACTACTTAATTGGGCTATTAAAGAATTATTACTACATGGGTTTTGCTGTACACCACACACACACACACACACACACACACACACATATATATATATATAGATAGATAGATAGAGAGAGAGAGAGAGTACACATTATTATATATTTGTAAACAATGATTTTTTTAAAAATAAATTAAATTTCTCAAATTATTCTTAAAACTAGCTTACTAGCTAGCTAGGATATTTAATTAAATATAATATAAAAATAATGACATGTTAAAATCTTTTGTCATTTTATATATACTCTAAAATTAAAAATATATTTTTAATTTTAAAACGAACAAATAATATATATCTAGCTAATTGTACAAATAATCCCAATCAGGGTAGAGTGATATATATCTTTCACTCTCTCAGTCTCACTCATCTACTGGTCTTAATTCGCACCTCTTACTTACTGTATTGATTAATCCTAACTAACCGTTTCTTTTAAATATTTTGTTTATTATGTGAGAATAATTTGGGTATTCCCTAGACGTTATTGGTTTAATATATCTCACGTACTCTAGCTTTAGCTTTATGTTCAGAAATCCGAATTCACCTACCACCCATCCCATGCATATCTTTTGGTTTATAGACGCTGGTGCACAATTACTTGAACCTTTTAATTTGTGAATCATTAATTAATGTAATTAAATAAAATATGGGTGGTACTGGACTACTGGTACTGGTACTAGCTAGCTAATTAATGAATTAATTATAAGGAAATTAAATAAAATAATATAACGGAGCTATCAAACGTTAATCAAAAGTGTTGTTATGCTCTGGCATGGCATCTATATCTATATCTGTATCTATATAATGTGTCAAGTCATTCTCAAGTCATACAACTTGTTCTATCAATTATGTTTTTGTAGAATTTAAAGGCAAGTTAAGTTCGGCTATATATAATATTAATGCCCGGCCCACATAATTTATCCCCAAATGACTCATTTTACTTACAAATATTATGGATTAATATATGAAAATGTTGTTTGTATTTTTTATTTTATTTTATTTTTGCTTGTTATGTTAATAATTTAGTCTTTAACAAATATATAATTATGTATCAAGCATGCATCTATGTTTATAAATATTTTAAATAATACCTGAAATTAACTAGTTGCCCTTATTGCACATTAGAAAATTATTATGCCAAACTTTATCTTCTCTGCATGGAGCCTACAAACTTTACCGGCCGGCAAAATTGCTTATTATCTAGATATTGTCACATCACCTACCACTATTTCTTCCTCCTTAAAAATATTAAAGGACTCTAGGAGAGTGTTAGAGAAAGCATTTAAAAATTGGGTTTTTTATAAGTAAAAGAATTATGAAAATATTTAAATAATTTTATAATTATCTTTTAAAAAGTAGGGACAATCTTATAAAGTAGTTGTCTGATCATTCAGCTCAATGATATAAGGACATACTTGTAAATTTGTTATTATTCAGAATTTTTGGTAATTTTTTGTTTGGATTTAAAATGGTTTTGAGGGATAAAGAAATGTGGCATTTTATTTCCTAGAATAATAGTTTTATAAATTTATATTAAAACTATGATATGTCATTAAATAAGAGCAACTAAAGAATGGTTGAAGGGGATCCGATTACCATGAAATTAACTTCGTGGTAAACTGGTCAATTGGCCAATACAGTATTGTCACGCATAGAGAGAAATCACTGTAGACACTCGAAATTTCATTTTCATGTTACTAACTATGCAGGAGGGCAAAAACGTCTTTTTCACACTACAGAGATAACCCTGGAGAACAACAACATCAAATATAACCACAGAGACATCCCTGTGAAACATCAAATTAACCTCGGAGATAATCCTAAAAAAAGACATAGTCAACAACAGTCAAACCCTGGAAATAACCCTGAGAAAAGACAGTTGCAGCACATCAAGTCTGGAGACAACCCCCCAAAGGTCAAAATGGTGTCAACTTCAACAAACCTAATACAGCTGCAAATAAGGTCACAAAGAGCCATTGCATCACTTATGAGTGCTAACTACGCAAAACAGCTTAACAGACTATTTGCGACGACCAGAAGATGTCATTTAGGTCAAGGACTCATATTCTCGGATTCGAAAAAGGGCAAGCCCTATGTCATTGCGTAGCTCTGGGAAAGAGCTTTTCGGAATGTTATGGTACGCCTCCATCGAACTCCCGGATTGAAAGTTATGAAAGTTCAAACGGACATCGCGTTGATCCGAGTGCACGTACTTTGAAACGACAGGACCCAGTGGGCCCGAGCCCACCCGGGCTGCCGCAGGTAGACTCACGGCTGCCGCAGGTAGACCCGCGACTATTTTAGTTTATAAATAGACCCCCTCCCCATCAGCCATAAAATGTAAGGAAAAAAAGGAGAAAAGAGAGAAAACTCTGTCCATTTCAACTCTTAACCCCTCATATAGTGTTTCAAACTTCAATATTCTTCTTTCTAAACACTTGTATACGTATATTCTACAACATATCAAATTTCAACCGGTGAAAACCGAGTTTTTAAGCTCCAAAAGAGGTCTGAAGCCTTATGTGCAGCACAATGTAAATTTTTTTTCAGATTTAAAACTTTCTATCGCTTTAATATATACATACATATATACACACACACATATATATATATAGACTTTCACCGATTAGTTATGTCTGGATCGTCGATCCGTGACATTTTCTCTCTTTAATTTATATATATATATATATATATATATATATATATATATATATATATATATATAGGGAAGTTCAGGAGCATAAGTGTTAACTAACATAATTCCTTAAGTAACATAACTATAACGCAAACACTTAACAGGCGTACATGATCCAGAACCAATAAAATATAGCACCAAATCACCTAATCAACAGACCCATATCAAAAATCAACAGAAATCAATAAGCAAGAATTGACCCATCAATACCCATATAATCCAAATACATAAAAATAGTTCACATCAAGGTTGAATCACTATTACAAAGTAGTAAATTGACAACACTTAAACTACAACATTTTTATAAAAAACGTTGTAGTATTTTTTTCCACAATATTTTTTAATAAAACGTTGTAGATAAATATAAAAAAATGTTATCTATTTAAAAAGGACATTTTTTTTTGTTTTAATTAGATAACGTTTTTTTTCTAAAATCGTTATGTATCAAAAAAAACACGGAGCTCAAAAAAAAAGTTCTGCTGTTTTTCGCAGAGAAATAGTGTTCAAGTCTTCAAGTCCTCCATTTCCCTTCTCACCGAGTGTGGTCGTCTCTCATCTCTCTTTATTTAGCCTCTTTTCGTTCCATCTGGAAAACAAAAGCTAGGGTTTACCTAGATTTCCTGTAACATCCATGACAAAGATTAACTTTTTATTTCCCTCAGTATTTTCAAAATCACTTTTTATTTCCCTCTCACTCTAACTTATTCTCTCCCGATTAACTTTCTCTGAAGCCCTAACCTTAGAAATTTCCCTAATCGATCTCTCACTTCTCTAAGCCAATCAAGACGACGATCATGAAGATGAAGAAGAGGAGTATTGTGGGTCTCAGACTAAGAAGAGGACACGGCAAAAGCCAAAGGCAGCGCCCAAATCGCGAGTTTCTAAAAAGGTGTGTTTTTTGATTTAATATTGCTTAATTGTGTAGGTGAGCTATAATTTTGGTCAAATTTTGTGAATTGGATGCTTAATTTGAACTATTAGGTAGTGTTAAATCTTTGAATTTGTAGGTTTCTGTAGGCAGTTGTTTGGGATTTAAGTTTGTCGTGTTTAGATTAGTTCTTAATACTCGTCTATTCGATAGTGATGACATAATAATGGTACATTCACTTTATTTGCTAAGTAAGGTTGCTGTAAATAGCAAGGAGACACAAAGCAAGGGCATGGATGAGGAAGATTCTCCAGTTATTGGTAGTGAGTGGATTCATACTGAGTGGATTAATTGTTTCTTCATAATTCTCTATATACTCTCTCTTCTTTTTCTGTGGATTTTATTTTAATTTTATAGCAAACGAATTGCAATTAGTTTATGAGTCAGCGAAATTAATGCATCTCTCTTACTGTCTGTTTGTTTGTATGGGACTGATTTCATAAATTAAGGTGCAAATTGGTTCTTTAACAATATATATATCAATGCATACAAAAAAGTTGTGTTGGTATAAGTAAGAGTTGCATGGAAAAATTAAATTAGTTTGGCAGTTACAATTTAACTCTAAAAAATCAATAACTTACTTGGAGTGTGAAGAAGTTAAAGCAGTGATTAGCATCGGCTGTTGTTATAACTTACTATCTGAGGATTGCATTGAAGATACTGTTGTTCAGTGTGGTTTTCCAATGAGTGAAGGTGTTAAATCTTCTGGCCTAGTACTTGGGAAAAGTTCGCGTGATCTTGCTTGTCAGGTATTTTCAAATCATCTTTTCTGCTAATAATAATGAATATTTTAGGACATTAATTGGACAATTAATTTGCATTTTGGTAGCTATTTTATGGAGGAGAATTGGAAAGTACTTTGCTTTTTATCAAGCCAATTTTAGCTGTGTTTATTGTTATATTTTTTCAAAACTGCTATAAGAAGGATTATTTTATGCAGAAAAAGGTTGGGAGCTTATTACTGGACCAAATAATGGCCTAGAAACTATTAAGGGAAATGTTTGTGCTGCAATTGAAATGACAACTGCAGCATTGGCCAGCCAGTGTGCGGGATGAAGAGTGATAGGATATTTAGTTGTTAGAGCATTTTCTTCGATATTTATTATATGAAGTATATATGATGATCAGGGTTCTTTTTACGTACTTTCCAAATATATGGCATTTATTGGCCACCAACTGCTATTTTCTTTCAAAGCTCATGCATTAGTACTTCTACTGCTATAATGTACATCTAAACAGTAATCATATTTTCTATATTTTAACAGAGTGCTGCGTGATGGAGAGGTCTGGGAAATGATGCTGGTCTTCATAATTTTGAGTTGCATGCTTTCCGCGCTGCCTTCCAGATGGTAAATGTTGTTACTGTATAAAAATGTTGTTGCTGTTGTTTCTTGATTTAAATGTGTCTAGCTGGGACTAAAGTTTGGAATTGGCAAAAATTGCTAATGTGTTGTTCAGCCACTTATCTGCCTCCAAGTCCCACAGTCACTAACTAGTCATGAGTGTTTTGAAGGTACTTTTTCAATATCATCTTGAAATTCTAATAACAAGCCCTGCAATTGGTCGTCAAGGTAAAGCTTTGCGTCGCCAACAGCATCGAATAAGCTGCACCCAAACAAGCTGGTAGTTGGGCAGCTTCAGCTTCTCGTACAGAAATTAAATTTGATTCAGGTAATTGGTTGCATATCTTTTGTATTAAAGAAGCAATTCATTGTATTAAAGAAGCATATCTTTTGAATTTTTAATATTACTTACTTTTACTGTTACTTTGTTAACACAGGACAAAGGTTTGGAAATGATAGCAGAAGGTTTGGACACACTGAAAAACATGGCCCGTGATATGAATGACGTTTGATGCCTTGTGCTTTATTATCTATTACTTTTTATTAGCAAATTTTTTAATTTACAATACTACACAACATTGCAGGAATTGGACAGGCAAGTTCCTTTGATGGATGAGATTGACACTAAGGTTAATCTACTTTCCTAATCTTTTAATTTTGAACCTATTAGATTTTGAAGTTACTCACGAAGTTATTATTCGCAACTCACAGGTGGACAAGGCGACATCTGACCTTAAAAATACCAATGTTAGACTCAAAGACACTGTTAACCAGGTGATGAGCTACAAATATATAAATGTCAAATTATTTGTATTTATATTTCCAGCTGTACTCTGCTGTATAATTCACTTTAAGGATCTAATGAATTTTTGTTTTTGCTCCGGCTGAGGTCGAGTCGAAATTTCTGTATTGATATTATTTTGTTGTGTATAATTTTGGGTATTGCGACCTATCTTTACAAGTAAGCACTGCCTTGTTTTTTGATTTGAGTTTTCTTTCTTGATATCCCCTGCTTAATGTCAGGTCTGATAATAATTGGAAGCATAATATTTAACTGGCAATCTAGAAGATAACAAAATTCTTGTTTGTTATGACAGTCTTCATGTTAGCTTAGTTTTATATTTAAATCTTTAAAAATTACTGTCTTTTAACATTTGATACCATGAGATCAACATTTGTCTATTTACTGTTTTGTAGTAGTGACTATTCTCCAAAACTTGGATTGAAGTATCTGGATCTTCTGCCAGAGATGTGGCTAAGCAACTTAAGGTATGCTTGGATGAGAGCTTTATTTTGTCATCTCATTATACTTCTTATCATGTGTTCTGGTTTTGCACATTGTTGTCGTTCAGCTAGTTTAAATGTATACAAGATTACAAGTTTCTTCAAGAGAAGAAAGGTTTAAGAATTAAGGTAGAATTGAGCTTATTTGACACTTTGTACAAGTTTCTTCATTATTGAACTGGTTGTAGGTTTTGTATGACCTGGTAGAACTTCTATGCTGCTGTGTACCAACTAATATACAATGAACCTTCTTGTGTGCTGCTGCTTTTTCCCTGTGGCAGTTTGTTTCACCTAAGCAATTCTCCCATATATACTCAAAGACACTTGTCCATCTCCCTCACTGTTACTTCGTAAATGATTATAAGCAGGTTAGTATCTCAATCTCAAATTCTTATTTTGAGAAACTTGTCCCAAATTAGGTTCAATACAGTATAATATAGAATATGACAAATGTGTTCTCTGATTTAAAGATTATGTTTAACTTATGCTGACTCAATTTTTTATGAATTTCTTTTACTTGAAGAAAAACCTTGATGTACTGGATCCGACCTGCCAACCAAAGCGATCAGATTACGGATTGCCGGAGGACAAATTCATTTTTGCTTTTTTCAATCAGCTATATAAAATTGATCCTGAAATTTTCATGACTTGGTAATGATGTTACAAGAGTTTTGACAGTGTTCTTTAGTGGTATATACTATTTGGTGTTGTACTTAGTCTGGCATCAAATGTTTCAGGTGCAACATTCTCAAACGTGTTCCTAACAGTGCACTTGGGCTCCTTCGATTTCCAGCTGCAGGGGAAATGAGACTTAGTGCATGTATGTAGCCTTTATAGCTCTAGTTGAAAATTATTTTAATGGGGGTAGAATTTACCTTTCGTTAGGTGTATGGGGGTAGAAGTTACCTTTCAAAAGGTATTATTTATATGCATATATGGATAGTTTGGTATATATTGTGGATGTAGTAATGTGAAACTGTAAACGAATGGTATTTATTGGGATGTATTTTGAATGGTTGATACATTTTGGCTTTAAATTTAATTGAGAATTTAGACCTTTTAGCTATATATCATGGCATTAGCATATTGCAGGTGCATTGGTAATGTAGGTGAATCACTATATTTTTTTTCCTTTTTTTTTAATCTACAACATTTTAAAAACGTTGTGTAAATGTGTCTAAACGTTGTCTGATATACTAAACAACAACATTTTTATCCAAAAAACGTTGTGGAATCATACCTTCTACAACGTTTTTAAGCATCTGCTAATTTTTGAAAAACAAATCTACAACATTTTTTTTCTAAAAAACGTTGTGTATTGTTCTTAACTACAACGTTTTAAAAACGTTGTGTAAGGGTGTCAAATAGACAACACCCTTAACCACGACGTTTTTCTGACAGAAACCACAACGTTTTTTCCGCGTTGTCTATTTACTGTTTTGTAGTAGTGAATAAACTTCAACCACAGCGAAACTTCAAGCAAAAACATAACATCACAGAAAAATTAGAAGGAAAAAGAAATCGGAATCTATTACATACACATACCTGCTTTGCCTAAATTGCGAATCTTAGAGAAGCTTCAGTTGAGAAGAGAGATTCTTAGAGAAGCTAGGGCACAGCGAAGGAAGGCTAAGTTTAACACTTATGCTCCTGGACTTCCGATTTGGGTTTGGAGAGAAGATAGAAGCGAGCGAAGGAAAGCTAGGGCTTCCGATTTGGGTTTTTTTTATAAAAGACGCGGAAGGAAGGCTTTGGCTTTTAAATAGTTATGTTAGTTAAGGAATTATGCTAGTTAACACTTATGCTCCTGAACTTCCCTGTATATATATATATATAATAGCTCATTCAATGTAAATTCATAACATGTAAATTTGTGGACTAGATTAATCTAAATCTAGTCATATCTAACTTTTAACCGATTCAAAAGTTGCAAAACTAGAACCGTTGAGCTAGAATAGTTAAGATTTATTTAAATCTAGTTTTTTTTGTAAATATTAATCAACCATGTGAGCCTAGGAGCCACGAGATTTAAGATCCAGCTGACAGATCTAGATCTGGTTCGCATGATGGACCTTTTTCAGCTATACAGTTAGCTTGTAAATTCTATTTATGATGTTTGAACATCCTTTGATGGCTTTCATGCCCATAAGGAGCCTGACACTTATATGTATATTATTTTGTCAAAGATACTTCGCATCTCGAGAATAAAATCAAATCAAGTCGAATACGGAATAAAATAGAAGTATCAAATGCCTCAATTACTATGTGAGCATAAGGGTTTGAAAACCTATTTTCAAAACATCATTTCCATACATATTGCTTAAAATTGAACTTTTATGCAACTCAAACCCTTTGTATATATGTGCAAACGATGCATATCACTACTTCGTAATAAATGCACTTAGGCCCAATACACACACTTGAAATAAATTAGGGAATTGAAAATACACGATAAACGTATTTTTACGGAAGTCAGGGGTGCTTTATACCTTCCCACGCTTAATCAAGCTCCCAAACTTTGTGAATCTCGATTTTCAAGGCCTGTTAAACATAGTCCAACAATTGGGTCTTTGTGTAAACCTTATCAAATTCGGTTGAGTTGATACAACCATTTCAAAACTACCAACTGGTGACTCTGAATTTTTAAATCGTCGACATTTTATGTCGAACTCTTTTAAAAGTCGTCTTTTCAAACAAAACTCAACACATAAAAAACATAAATGGTAAAAAGAGGAATTCCAAATAAAAGAATAAATTTTTCTCGACGTCGACAGTCACCTCTCACCTGCGTGTCGACACTGTACTGATCGATTGATCAAAATTAACTTCATGTTATCCACTCTCAGTTGAAGGTGGATATGAATACTAAAGAAATAAATATAAAATTTCACTATTACAAAACAGTAAATAGACAACGCGAAAAAAACGTTGTGGTTTCTGTCAGAAAAACGTCGTGGTTAAGGGTGTTGTCTATTTGACACTCTTACACAACGTTTTTAAAACGTTGTAGTTAAGCACAATACACAACATTTTTTAGAAAAAAAACGTTGTAGATTTGTTTTCCAAAAATTAGCAGATGCTTAAAAACGTTGTAGAAGGTATGATTCCACAACGTTTTTTGGATAAAAATGTTGTTGTTTAGTATATTAGACAACGTTTAGGCATATTTACACAACGTTTTTAAAATGTTGTAGATTAAAAAAAAGAAAGAAAAATATTGTGATTCACCTACATTACCAATACACCTGTAATATGCTAATACCATTATATATAGCTAAAAGGTCTAAATTCTCAATTAAATTTAAAGCCAAAATGTATCAACCATTCAAAATACATCCCAATAAATATCATTCGTTTACAGTTTCACATTACTACATCCAAAATTTATACCAAACTATCCATTTATGCATATAAATAATACCTTTCGAAAGGTAACTTCTACCCCCATACACCTAACGAAAGGTAAATTCTACCCCCATTCAAATAATTTACAACTAGAGCTATAAAGGCTACATACATGCTGTAAGATCCCAACTTATTAATGAATAAAATCAAATTTTCTCTAAATATTATTGTGAATAATAAGGGGTTAATTTGATATAATACTTTGGTTATGGGTGAAATGTACAAATTTTAAAAAATAAGCAAGTGGTTATAAAATATTCATTTTGTCGGGGAATATTCGTTTGGTCGTGGAATATTCTTGCTGTCGGGGAATATTCGTACGACGGCGCAGCCTTGTGTGGGCCCCATAACGGAAAGCGATTGGATGAAGAAAACGACAAGTATAAGTTATTTATAAATAACGGCGTAGTTGTTACCGTTAATACTGTTGGAATACCCGGTGGTTAAAATACAGTAGCACACGGTATTGCACCAATTATTGATTCTTACGTAAGAAGGCACTACTCAATAATTGTTACAGTAGTTATTGTTCAATATTTTATTTTATTGATTCAATAATTGTTGCGTTGATATTTTATATTATTGTTGTTTCAATAATTATTGTTGCACAGTATTTTTCATTATCAGATCAATAATTCATATTATTTGAATAATATTATTAGATAACATTATTGGTAATGTCTAGAAAGTTCTGTCTAAGGAGAGGTTTGGTCATCTAATTGCGCGCCAGTAAGGAGAAATCCTTATTGGAAAGCCCCCTCTTTCCTGGGAACGGCCTGGTTGTCATAAATGTGATTCTGTAATATTATTTGTGAATAATTAATTATTGATTAATATGATAAGGAAATATTTATTTTATGTGGATATAAATGAGGGATATATTTTTGTGGTTAAAATGAAGGAGTTAATGTTGAGGTTTTTATCAGTATTTTTGTCGGAATGGAGGTATTAAAAATCAGGGTTTTTGAGATATTTTGCGGGGGTTATAATTTTTAATCCGACCGTTGGATCGTGGTAATTTTTGGATATGTTATACATATATAAGTTGAGTATATGTCCACAAATTTTGAACCGTTAAAAATGAACGTATGATTTATTATGAATTTTACAAGATGACTGGTTAAGAAATTGTTGAATTTTCAGAGTTTATCAGTTTGATGGAAAATTCTATAATTGGTGGGCCCCACTCTTGGTTGGTGAAGAAATGTGCTGAGATTTTTATTCAAATGTGGTGGATGGGAATAGTAGCAGGTAAAGCCATCAGGTTGCAGGTTAAGTCTGCTTCGGCGTGCTAACATTTTCCTATAAATAGAGGGCTAAGTTAGAATTGAAAATCACACCAGAAACAAGTTTTCTCTCTTTCTCTCTCTAGATTATTGAGTGTATTTTGTGAGTATTTAGATACTTTGAGAGTTTCTATTCATCAGAGCAAGTTTCTTTCAGCCTTATACCGGTATTCCGACCAGAAGTACTGATATTTTGAGGGAAGGGATATTATTTTCTTCTTAATGATATTATTTTCTTCAATATCATTATGCTGAAATACTGATATGAGTTTTTATCAAATTTGAAACTTTTTGTGTCGAGGTTACTATTCACGTATACGGCACTATTCACGTATACGGTACTATTCACGAATACGGCATTATTCACCGAAAAATAAAAATTTTCCCTTTTTTTCCGAGATGTCTATTATGGTTACTATCTTTGATTGTATCCATGTTTTGCTCTTTATTTTTGAATTCTGCTTCACAGTTGATTATTATGAAGTATTATTGATCTTGGATAAACTGTTATACGAATCCCTAATATTTGTCCTTCTGTCTCACTGGATTCGTTCTCTTTAAGATATTTTTCATCATCCTCAGTCCTAAATGATGATATTACTGAATATCTTTGGCCTGTAGTGCAAAGATGTATGATTACTTGATGAATATCTTTGGCCTGTAGTGCAAAGATGAACAGGTGTTGAGATGAACATGACTGATAGGTGATACAAATGAATATCTTTGGCCTGTAGTGCAAAGATAAATATTTGAATAAAGATGATTATTAATTGATGTTACAGGGATAAAATATTGATGATGAACTTTTAAATCTTAGAAGATAGTAGAATTCTTTCTCTACTTGACTCTTCTAATGGTTTGCTGTTTCCGCTGCAGTTGTTGATCTAAAACTTGTTGTCAATTATATTCTATCAGATTTTTTCCTGTTGAAGACTAACGATAATTTGTTGTATATTATCTTAGTCATAATATTCTTTACTGGGCTAGTTGAGCTCACCCTTTTCCTTTTTGTTCCATTTTTTCTTCTCAGGAGGTGAGAACATAGCAGTATCTAGTCGGGGTATGGAGTGATGGTTCTAGAAAGATGTTTTAGCAGTCCTTACTATTTCTGTAAAATAGTGTTTGAATAATTGTAATGAGGATTTATTTGAGTGTGGATATTTTCCAGAAGATAATATTTGTATTTAAACTCACAGTATGTGTTGTCGTATTTTGCACGACAATTGAATTATTGAAGTTGTAGTTTGCTTTCTATACCATGTATTTGGCTACTCAGAATGGGTGTTGTATACCTATTTTGGGGGCGTCACACATGCATTAAGTCTCATTTCCCCTGCAGCTGGAAATCGAAGGAGCCAAAGTGCACCGTTAGGAACACGTTTGAGAATGTTGCACCTGAAACATTTGATGCCAGACTAAGTACAACACCAAATAGTATATACCACTAAAGAACACTGTCAAAACTCTTGTAACATCATTACCAAGTCATGAAAATTTCAGGATCAATTTTATACAGCTGATTGAAAAAAGCAAAAATAAATTTGTCCTCCGGTAATCTGTAATCTGATCACTTTGGTTGGCAGGTCGGATCCAGTACATCAAGGTTTTTCTTCAAGTAAAAGAAATTCATAAAAAATTGAGTCAGCATAAGTTAAACATAATCTTTAAATCAGAGAACACATTTGTCATATTCTATATTATACTGTATTGAACCTACTTTGGGACAAGTTTCTCAAAATAAGAATTTGAGATTGAGATACTAACCTGCTTATAATCATTTACGAAGTAGCAGTGAGGGAGATGGACAAGTGTCTCTGAGTATATATGGGAGAATTGCTTAGGTGAAACAAACTGCCACAGGGAAAAAGCAGCAGCACACAAGAAGGTTCATTGTATATTAGTTGGTACACAGCAGCATAGAAGTTCTACCAGGTCATACAAAACTTGCAACCGGATCAATAATGAAGAAACTTGTACAAAGTGTCAAATAAGCTCAATTCTACCTTAATTCTTAAACCTTTCTTCTCTTGAAGAAACTTGTAATCTTGTATACATTTAAAATAGCTGAATGACAACAATATGCAAAACCAGAACACATGATGAGAAGTATAATGAGATGACAAAATAAAGTTCTCATCCAAGCATACCTTAAGTTGCTTAGCCATATCTATGGCAGAAGATCCAGATACTTCAATCCAAGTTTTGGAGAATAGTCACTACTACAAAACAGTAAATAGACAAATGTTGATCTCATGGTATCAAATGTTAAAAGACAGTAATTTTTAGAGATTTAAATCTAAAACTAAGCTAACATGAAGACTATCATAACAAACAAGAATTTTGTTATCTTCTAGATTGCCAGTTAAATATTATGCTTCCAATTATTATCAGACCTGACATTAAGCAGGGGATATCAAGAAAGAAAACTCAAATCAAAAAATAACACAGTGCTTACCTGTAAAGATAGGCCACAATACCCAAAATTATACACAACAAAATAATATTAATACAGAAATTTTGACTCGACCTCAGCCGGAGCAAAAACAAAAATTCATTAGATCCTTAAAGCGAATTATATAGCAGAGTACAACTGGAAATATAAATACAAATAATTTGACATTTATATATTTGTAGCTCATCACCTGGTTAACAATGTCTTTGAGTCTAACATTGGTATTTTAAAGGTCAGATGTCGCCTTGTCCACCTGTGAGTTGCGAATAATAACTTCGTGAGTAACTTCAAAATCTAATAGGTTCAAAATTAGAAGATTAGGAAAGTAGATTAACCTTAGTGTCAATCTCATCCATCAAAGGAACTTGTCTGTCCAATTCCTGCAATGTTGTGTAGTATTGTAAATTAAAAAATTTGCTAATAAAAAGTAATAGATAATAAAGCACAAGGCATCAAACCTCATTCATATCACGGGCCATGCTTTTCAGTGTGTCCAAACCTTCTGCTATCATTTCCAAACCTTCGTCCTGTGTTAACAAAGTAACAGTAAAAGTAAGTAATATTAAAAATACAAAAGATATGCTTCTTTAATACAATGAATTGCTTCTTTAATACAAAAGATATGCAACCAATTACCTAAATCAAATTTGATTTCTGTACGAGAAGCTGAAGCTGCCTAACTACCAGCTTGTTTGGGTGCAGCTTATTCGATGCTGTTGGCGACGCAAAGTTTTACCTTGACGGCCAATTGCAGGGCTTGTTATCAGAATTTCAGGATGATATTGAAAAAGTACCTTCAAAAGACTCATGACTAGTTAGTGACTGTGGGGCTTGGAGCCAGATAAGTGGTTGAGCAACACATTACCAATTTTTGCCAATTCCAAACTTTAGTCCCATTTAGACACATTTAAATCAAGAAACAAAAACAACAACATTTTTATACAGTAACAGCATTTACCATTTGGAAGGCAGCGCGAAAAACATGCAACTCAAAATTATGAAGACCGGCATCATTTCCCAAACCTCTCCATCACGCAGCACTCTGTTAAAATATAGAAAATATGATTACTGATTAGATGTACATTATAGCAGTAGAAGTACCAATGCATGAGCTTTGAAAGAAAATAGCAGTTGGTGGCCAATAAATGCCATATATTTAGAAAGTACGTAAAAAGAACTCTAATCATCATATATACTTTATAGAATAAATATCGAAGAAATTGCTCTAACAACTAAATATCCTATCACTCTTCATCCCGCACACTGGCTGGTCAATGCTGCAGTTGTCATTTCAATTGCAGCACAAGTCCACAAACATTTCCTGTAAGACCCCAACTTATTAATGAATAAAATCAAATTTTCTCTAAATATTATTGTGAATAATAAGGGGTTAATTTGATATAATACTTTGGTTATGGGTGAAATGTGCAAATTTTACAAAATAAGCAAGTGGTTATAAAATATTCATTTTGTCGGGGAATATTCGTTTGGTCGTGGAATATTCTTGCTGTCGGGGAATATTCGTACGACGGCGCAGCCTTGTGTGGGCCCCATAACGGAAAGCGATTGGATGAAGAAAACGACAAGTATAAGTTGTTTATTAATAACGGCGTAGTTGTTACCGTTAACACTGTTGAAATACCGGTGGTTAAAAATACAGTAATAACGCGTGGTTGCACAGTAGCACACGGATTGCACAGTATAGTTGAATTATTGATTCGTACGTAAGAAGGCACTACTCAATAATTGTTACAGTGATTACTGTTCAATATTTTATTTTATTGGTTCAATAATTGCTGCATTGATATTTTATATTATTGTTGTTTCAATAATTGTTACTGCACAGTATTTCCCATTATCAGATCAATAATTCATATTATTTGAATAATATTATTAGATAACATTATTGACAATGTCTAGAAAGTTCTGTCTAAGGAGAGGTTTGGTCATCTAATTGCGCGCCAGTAAGGAGAAATCCTTATTGGAAAGCCCCCTCTTTCCTGGGAACGGCCTGGTTGTCATAAATGTGATTCTGTAATATTATTTGTGAATAATTAATTATTGATTCATATGATAAGGAAATATTTATTTTATGTGGATATAAATGAGGGATATATTTTTTTGGTTAAAAATGAAGGAGTTAATGTTGAGGTTTTTATCCATATTTTTGTCGGAATGGAGGTATTAAAAATCAGGATTTTTGAGATATTTTGCGGGGGTTATAATTTTTAATCCGACCGTTGGATCGTGGTAATTTTTGGATATGTTATACATATATAAGTTGAGTATATGTCCACAAATTTTGAACCGTTAAAAATGAACGTATGATTTATTACGAATTTTACAAGATGACTGGTTCAGAAATTGTTGAATTTTCGGAGTTTATCATTTTGGTGGAAAATTCTAGAATTGGTGGGCCCCACTTGTGGTTGGTGAAGAAATGTGCTGAATTATATTTCAAATGTGGTGGGTGGGAATAGTAGCAGGTAAAGCCATCAGGTTGCAGGTCAAACCTACCAAAATTTTCCTATAAATAGAGGGCTAAGTTAGAATTGAAAATCACACCAGAAACAAGTTTTCTCTCTTTCTCTCTCTAGATTATTGAGTGTATTTTGTGAGTATTTAGATACTTTGAGAGTTTCTATTCATCAGAGCAAGTTTCTTTCAGCCTTATACCGGTATTCCGACCAGAAGTACTGATATTTTGAGGTAAGGGATATTATTTTCTTCTTAATGATATTATTTTCTTCAATATCATTATGCTGAAATATTGATATGAGTTTTTATCAAATTTGGAACTTTTTGTGTCGGGGGTTACTATTCACGTATACGGCACTATTCACGTATACGGCACTATTCACGAATACGGCACTATTCACCGAAAAATAAAATTTTCCCTTTTTGTCCAAGATGTCTATTATGGTTACTATCTTTGATTGTATCCATGTTTTGATCTTTATTTTTGAATTCTGCTTCACAATTGATTATTATGAAGTATTATTGATCTTGGATAAACTGTTATACGAATCCCTACTATTTGTCCTTCTGTCTCATTGGATTCGTTCTCTTTAAGATATTTTTCATCATCCTCAGTCCTAAATGATGATATTACTGAATATCTTTGGCCTGTAGTGCAAAGATGTATAATTACTTGATGAATATCTTTGGCCTGTAGTGCAAAGATGAACAGGTGTTGAGATGAACATGACCGACTGATGATACAAATGAATATCTTTGGCCTGTAGTGCAAAGATGAATATTTGGTTAAAGATGATTATTAATTGATGTTACAGGGATAAAATATTGATGATGGACTTTTAAATCTTAGAAGATAGTAGAATTCTTTCTCTACTTGACTCTTCTAATGGTTTGCTGTTTCCGCTGCAGTTGTTGATCTAAAACTTGTTGTCGATTATATTTTATCAGATTTTTCCCTGTTGAAGACTAACGATAATTTGTTGTATATTATCTTAGTCATAATATTCTTTACTGGGCTAGTTGAGCTCACCCTTTTCCTTTTTGTTCCATTTTTCTTCTCAGGAGGTGAGAACATAGCAGGATCTAGTCGGGGTATGGAGTGATGGTTCTAGAAAGATGTATTAGCAGTCCTCACTATTTCTGTAAAATAGTGTTTGAATAATTGTAATGAGGATTTATTTGAGTGTGGATATTGTCTAGAAGACAATATTTGTATTTAAACTCACAGTATGTGTTGTCGTATTTTGCACGACAATTGTATTATTGAAGTTGTAGTTTGCTTTCTGTACCATGTATTTGGCGACTCAGAATGGGTGTTGTATACCTATTCTGGGGGCGTCACAGTTGGTATCAGAGCTTAGGGATATGATCCCTGGCTGAGATGTGAGACAAGAACTAGGAGGGGAGAGACGGGGAATTCCTTCGCTAGTATGACCTGACTAAGTTTATTTGGTGTTTATTTGGTCGGTCAGAGTATAGGGATAATATATGACATGACTATTAACCCTTGTTTTATGGCAGTATTTAAGAATGGCAGCTGAGAACGTTAATAATGGAGTAAATCAGACCGTGGAGACACCTTTGATCACTACCCAGGGGAACGTGCAACAGGAAGGCAATATTCCTCCTGTAAACAACGTTACCGAGCAAACGATGAATGATGGAATGTTTAGGAGCTTTTTGCAGTTCATGCAAAATCAGACGAGGGAGACTCGTGTGCAGAATACGGGTGGAAATGATAACAACGCGCGGTTTGTCACAGCTAAGCAGTTCAAAGAATTGGGACCACCAGAATTTAAGGGAAAGCCGGATCCGATCATGGCGGAAACGTGGGTCAAGCAAATTACCAAGATATTTGATGTCTTGGGATGCACGGAGGAACAGAAGGTTCCATTCGCCACATTTATGTTCCGCGGTGAGGCAGACTACTGGTGGGAGTCTGTGAAGCGTACCCAGCCTGACGCACTCAACATGTCCTGGGAAACATTTCAAAAACTGTTCAATGACAAGTACTTTCCTGAAAGTATTCGTCATATGAAGGAGGTTGAGTTTATTAGACTGGAACAAAACAACATGACGGTGTCCCAGTACGAGGCGAAGTTTGCAGAGTTATCCAGGTTTGCACCTCATTTGGTCGAAAATGAGGAACGAATGACACGGATGTTTCTGAGAGGTTTAAAACCTGAGATTCGTCAATACCTTATCTCTCATAAATTTTCTCTGTATTCAGACGTTGTCAACAGGGCCCAATTATTAGAGAGAGATAATGAGTATACTCAACCGAGGGACCACAACCAGGGTCATACCGGTGACAGCAATCATCAGAGCGATGATAACCAACGAGGAGGGAAAATACGAACAAAGGCGGTAACCACTCGGTGGTCATCGTGGCCATGATAATAGGAGAGGTGAGTCAAGTGGAAATTTCAGAAAGAGGAGATTCAACAATGACGGGAAGACATCAGCAGCAGCACCAGCACCAACAACAAATTTTAGGGGAGGAGAACGACCACCAGTTAGATGTTACAAATGCGGGAAAGAGGGACATATCAGCCCAAACTGTCCACAACAATCCAAGGTGTGTTACAACTGTGGGAAGGAAGGCCACATCGCTCGAGATTGTACTATAGCGAAACCAAGTTCAGCGGGAGTGGTGATTCCAAGGGCTGTCCCGGATAAGGCGAAATCAGCGGTTCCTGGAAGAGCGTTTGTCGTAACTGGCCAAAACGTGAGAAACCCGAACGAGGTGATCACGGGTAAGCTAATCTTGAATTCTTGCGAAGTTTATACTTTACTAGATACCGGTTCTACCCATTCTTTTATCTCTCCTGCTTGTGCTCAACGTTTAAACTTGACTCCGGAGAAATTGGACTTTAACTTATCTGTTGAAACTCCGTTGGGTGAAACCTTCGTTACATCTACAGTTTATAAATCTTGCATGATCCAAGTTGGCACTATCACATTACCTGTTGATCTTATCTCTTTAAAGATACTTGCTTTTGATGTGATTTTAGGAATTGATTGGTTAACCACTCATCATGCTAAAATTGATTGTTTTCGTAAGGTTGTTAGTTTTCATATTCCTAACCAACCTGTCATACGAATTCAAACTACTAAACCACTAAAATCAGTCACTGTCATATCAAGCCACAAAGCTATTCGTTTATTGAAAAACGGATGTCAAGCTTTCTTAGCCCATGTTATGGATTTGAACAAAGACAAGTCAGATTTGAATAATATTTCTATTGTTAGAGAATTTTCCGATGTATTTCCTGAAGAACTTCCCGGTCTACCCCCGGAACGAGAAATTGAATTCTTTATTGACCTTGAACCCGGTACAAAGCCCATTTCTAAAACCCCATATCGAATGGCTCCTATTGAACTTCAGGAGTTAAAAGTCCAACTACAGGAGTTGTTGGACATCGGTTTTATTCGTCCTAGTACGTCTCCTTGGGGTGCTCCTGTTTTATTCGTAAAGAAGAAAGACGGGAGTATGCGACTTTGTATTGACTATCGAGAATTGAACCATGTCACCATCAAGAATAGGTATCCGCTACCTCGCATTGATGACCTGTTTGACCAGTTGCAAGGAGCACAATTCTTTTCAAAGATCGATCTTCGTTCTGGATATCATCAGCTGAAGATTAAAACTGAGGATATTCCAAAGACTGCCTTCAGAACTCGGTACGGGCATTATGAATTCTTAGTAATGTCTTTTGGATTGACTAATGCTCCTGCTGCCTTCATGGATATGATGAACCGTGTATTCAAAGAATATTTGGATCAGTTCGTTGTTGTCTTTATTGATGACATCCTCATCTATTCCAAAAGCCGTGAAGATCATGAGCGCCATTTGAAGCTGGTACTGCAAAGGCTTCGTGAAAACAAGCTATATGCCAAACTGAAGAAATGCGAGTTCTGGCTTGAGGAAGTAGCATTCCTTGGGCACGTGGTGTCAAAACATGGAGTATCTGTCGACCCGGCGAAGATTGAAGCCATACAAAGTTGGGAGCAACCGAAGTCGGTAACCGAAGTACGTAGCTTTCTGGGCTTAGCTGGTTATTATCGGAGATTTGTGGAAGGATTTTCTCGAATCGCTACTCCGTTAACTCAGCTGACTCGGAAAGATACAAAATTCGTATGGAGTGAGGAATGCGAGAAGAGTTTCCAAGAACTCAAGAGGAGACTCATTTCGGCACCTGTTCTGACAATACCATCTGGTTCGGATGGATTTGTTATCTACAGCGATGCTTCAGGCAAAGGGTTAGGATGTGTTCTCATGCAACATGGGAAAGTCATAGCCTATGCCTCACGACAACTCAAAGAATATGAGAGGAATTATCCTACTCATGATTTGGAGTTGGCAGCAGTCGTTTTTGCGTTGAAGATCTGGAGACACTACCTGTATGGGGAGAAAGTGGAGATCTATACAGATCATAAAAGCCTCAAATATTTCTTCACCCAAAAGGAACTCAACATGCGGCAACGACGTTGGCTTGAGCTGTTGAAAGATTACGATCATACCATCCAATACCATCCTGGAAAAGCAAACGTAGTAGCTGACGCATTGAGTAGAAGATCATATGCGGGTACGAGTGCAATGTTTTTAACACAAAGGCCCATTTTGTATGACTTGCAAAGGATGGAGATAGAGATGAAGGCTCCAAGTACCCACATGATGATATCAAATATACGAGTAGAACCGACTTTAATCGATAAAGTTAAAGCTGCTCAAGCTACGGATATAGAGCTGATGCGTATGAAGAAGAAAGTGCAAGAAGGTGCTATTCCAGAAGCAAGAATCGATGAAGAAGGAATACTTCGAGTCAACTCCAGACTTTGTGTTCCTAACGATTTTGACTTGAAGCATAGAATAATGATGGAGGCACACAACACACCGTTTGCAATCCATCCTGGGAGTACCAAAATGTATCACGATCTTCGACATACATTTTGGTGGAGCAATATGAAAAGAGAGATCGCGGAGTTTATCTCGAGATGTTTAACTTGTCAACGTGTAAAAGCGGAGCATCAAGTACCAAAGGGTCCATTGCAACCACTTGAGATTCCGAAATGGAAGTGGGAACACATTACTATGGATTTTGTTACAGGTCTTCCCAAGGTTTCTCAAGGCATAGATGCGATTTGGGTTATTGTTGATAGATTAACCAAGTCCGCTCATTTCTTGCCGATACGTGAGACTTATTCCCTTGAACGTCTTGCTAGTATGTACGTGAACGAGATTGTGAGATTGCATGGCATGCCAGTATCCATAGTTTCGGATCGTGACCCAAGATTCACTTCACGATTTTGGGTTAGCTTGCAGAAAGCTATGGGCACGGATTTACGATTCAGTTCAGCATACCATCCTCAAACGGACGGACAATCAGAGAGGACTATTCAAACTCTTGAAGATCTATTAAGACTTTGTGTCTTAGATCTCAAAGGGAGTTGGGATAAGTACCTACCATTGGTGGAATTCTCCTACAACAACAGTTATCAGGCGAGCATAGGTATGGCTCCATTTGAGGCGTTGTATGGAAGAAAATGTCGTTCTCCAGTATGCTGGGACGAGGTGGGTGAAGCAACATTGTTGGGACCAGAATTGGTACGCATTACTACAGAGAAGATCCAAACGATTCGACAACGTATACAAACGGCACAGGATCGACAAAAGAGTTATGCGGATCTTCATCGGAAGGACGTGGAATTTAATATTGGGGATCATGTATTGTTACGTGTTGCACCATGGAAGGGAGTTACAAGATTTGGGAAGAGAGGAAAGCTCAATC
This sequence comes from Panax notoginseng, assembly GCA_016801055.1. NCBI lineage: Eukaryota > Viridiplantae > Streptophyta > Magnoliopsida > Apiales > Araliaceae > Panax > Panax notoginseng. The sequence goes on from CM029022.1 coordinate 49,014,725, forward strand.
CAAGATTTGTTGGTCCATTTGAGATTCTTGAGCGAATAGGAAATGTGGCATATAGACTCGCATTACCTCCAAGCATGTCTCGTGTTCATAATGTTTTTCACATATCTATGCTTCGTAAATATGTTAAAGACCCGAACCACATTATTGAGTTAGAACCAGACGAGATAGCTGAAGATTTAACGTACGAGGAGGTACCTGTTAAGATCTTGGATAGGAAAGAGCATGTCCTACGCACGAAGGTTATACCACAAGTTAAGGTTTTGTGGAGAAACCATGCTATTGAAGAAATGACCTGGGAGTTGGAATCAGAAATGAAAGCGAGGTATCCTCACCTTTTTGAAACATCAGGTACGTACGTCAATTTCGAGGACGAAATTTCATAAGGAGGGGAGGTTGTAAGACCCCAACTTATTAATGAATAAAATCAAATTTTCTCTAAATATTATTGTGAATAATAAGGGGTTAATTTGATATAATACTTTGGTTATGGGTGAAATGTGCAAATTTTACAAAATAAGCAAGTGGTTATAAAATATTCATTTTGTCGGGGAATATTCGTTTGGTCGTGGAATATTCTTGCTGTCGGGGAATATTCGTACGACGGCGCAGCCTTGTGTGGGCCCCATAACGGAAAGCGATTGGATGAAGAAAACGACAAGTATAAGTTGTTTATTAATAACGGCGTAGTTGTTACCGTTAACACTGTTGAAATACCGGTGGTTAAAAATACAGTAATAACGCGTGGTTGCACAGTAGCACACGGATTGCACATATAGTTGAATTATTGATTCGTACGTAAGAAGGCACTACTCAATAATTGTTACAGTGATTACTGTTCAATATTTTATTTTATTGATTCAATAATTGCTGCGTTGATATTTTATATTATTGTTGTTTCAATAATTGTTGCTGCACAGTATTTCCCATTATCAGATCAATAATTCATATTATTTGAATAATATTATTAGATAACATTATTGGCAATGTCTAGAAAGTTCTGTCTAAGGAGAGGTTTGGTCATCTAATTGCGCGCCAGTAAGGAGAAATCCTTATTGGAAAGCCCCCTCTTTCCTGGGAACGGCCTGGTTGTCATAAATGTGATTCTGTAATATTATTTGTGAATAATTAATTATTGATTCATATGATAAGGAAATATTTATTTTATGTGGATATAAATGAGGGATATATTTTTTTGGTTAAAAATGAAGGAGTTAATGTTGAGGTTTTTATCATATTTTTGTCGGAATGGAGGTATTAAAAATCAGGGTTTTTGAGATATTTTGCGGGGGTTATAATTTTTAATCCGACCGTTGGATCGTGGTAATTTTTGGATATGTTATACATATATAAGTTGAGTATATGTCCACAAATTTTGAACCGTTAAAAATGAACGTATGATTTATTACGAATTTTACAAGATGACTGGTTCAGAAATTGTTGAATTTTCGGAGTTTATCATTTTGGTGGAAAATTCTAGAATTGGTGGGCCCCACTTGTGGTTGGTGAAGAAATGTGCTGAATTATATTTCAAATGTGGTGGGTGGGAATAGTAGCAGGTAAAGCCATCAGGTTGCAGGTCAAACCTACCAAAATTTTCCTATAAATAGAGGGCTAAGTTAGAATTGAAAATCACACCAGAAACAAGTTTTCTCTCTTTCTCTCTCTAGATTATTGAGTGTATTTTGTGAGTATTTAGATACTTTGAGAGTTTCTATTCATCAGAGCAAGTTTCTTTCAGCCTTATACCGGTATTCCGACCAGAAGTACTGATATTTTGAGGTAAGGGATATTATTTTCTTCTTAATGATATTATTTTCTTCAATATCATTATGCTGAAATATTGATATGAGTTTTTATCAAATTTGGAACTTTTTGTGTCGGGGGTTACTATTCACGTATACGGCACTATTCACGTATACGGCACTATTCACGAATACGGCACTATTCACCGAAAAATAAAATTTTCCCTTTTTGTCCAAGATGTCTATTATGGTTACTATCTTTGATTGTATCCATGTTTTGATCTTTATTTTTGAATTCTGCTTCACAATTGATTATTATGAAGTATTATTGATCTTGGATAAACTGTTATACGAATCCCTACTATTTGTCCTTCTGTCTCATTGGATTCGTTCTCTTTAAGATATTTTTCATCATCCTCAGTCCTAAATGATGATATTACTGAATATCTTTGGCCTGTAGTGCAAAGATGTATAATTACTTGATGAATATCTTTGGCCTGTAGTGCAAAGATGAACAGGTGTTGAGATGAACATGACCGACTGATGATACAAATGAATATCTTTGGCCTGTAGTGCAAAGATGAATATTTGGTTAAAGATGATTATTAATTGATGTTACAGGGATAAAATATTGATGATGGACTTTTAAATCTTAGAAGATAGTAGAATTCTTTCTCTACTTGACTCTTCTAATGGTTTGCTGTTTCCGCTGCAGTTGTTGATCTAAAACTTGTTGTCGATTATATTTTATCAGATTTTTCCCTGTTGAAGACTAACGATAATTTGTTGTATATTATCTTAGTCATAATATTCTTTACTGGGCTAGTTGAGCTCACCCTTTTCCTTTTTGTTCCATTTTTCTTCTCAGGAGGTGAGAACATAGCAGGATCTAGTCGGGGTATGGAGTGATGGTTCTAGAAAGATGTATTAGCAGTCCTCACTATTTCTGTAAAATAGTGTTTGAATAATTGTAATGAGGATTTATTTGAGTGTGGATATTGTCTAGAAGACAATATTTGTATTTAAACTCACAGTATGTGTTGTCGTATTTTGCACGACAATTGTATTATTGATGTTGTAGTTTGCTTTCTGTACCATGTATTTGGCGACTCAGAATGGGTGTTGTATACCTATTCTGGGGGCGTCACATTTCCCTTAATAGTTTCTAGGCCATTATTTGGTCCAGTAATAAGCTCCCAACCTTTTTCTGCATAAAATAATCCTTCTTATAGCAGTTTTGCAAAAATATAATAATAAACACAGCTAAAATTGGCTTGATAAAGAGCAAAGTACTTTCCAATTTTCCTTCATAAAATAGCTACCAAAATGCAAATTAATTGTCCAATTAATGTCCTAAAATATTTATTATTATTAGCAGAAAAAATGATTTGAAAATACCTGACAAGCAAGATCACGCGAACTTTTCCCAAGTACTAGGCCAAAAGATTTAACACCTTCACTCATTGGAAAACCACACTGAACAACAGTATCTTCAATGCAATCCTCAGATAGTAAGTTATAACAACAGCCGATGCTAATCACTGCTTTAACTTCTTCACACTCCAAGTAAGTTATTGATTTTTTAGTTAAATTGTAACTGCCAAACTAATTTAATTTTTCCATACAAAACTCTTACTTATACTAACACAACTTTTTTGTATGCATTGATATATATATTGTTAAAGAACCAATTTGCACCTTAATTTATGAAATCAGTCCCATACAAACAAACAAACAGTAAGATAGATGCATTAATTTCGCTGACTCATAAACTAATTGCAATTCGTTTGCTATAAAATTAAAATAAAATCCACAGAAAAAGAAGAGAGAGTATATAGAGAATTAAGAAGAAACAATTAATCCACTCAGTATGAATCCACTCACTACCAATAACTGGAGAATCTTCCTCATCCATGCCCTTGCTTTGTGTCTCCTTGCTATTTACAACAACCTGACTTAGCAAATAAAGTTAATGTACCATTATTATGCCATCACTATCGAATAGACAAGTATTAAGAACTAATCTAAAAACGACAAACTTAAATCCCAAACAACTACCTACAGAAACCTACAAATTCAAAGATTTAACACTACCAAATAGTTCAAATTAAGCTTCCAATTCACAAAATTTGACCAAAATTATAGCTCACCCACACAATTAAGCAATATTAAATCAAAAAACACACCTTTTTAGAAACTCGCGATTTGGGCGCTGCCTTTGGCTTTTGCCGTCTCCTCTTCTTAGTGTGAGACACACAATACTTCTCTTCTTCATCTTCATGATCGTCGTCTTGATTGGCTTAGAGAAGTGAGAGATCGATTCGGAAAATTTTTACGGTTAGGGCTTCAGAGAAAGTTAATCGGGAGAGAATAAGATAGAGTGAGAGGAAAATAAAAAGTTAATCTTTGCTATGGATGTTACAGAAAATCTAGGTAAACCCTAGCTTTTGTTTTCCAGATAGAACGAAAAGAGGCTAAACAAAGAGAGATGAGAGACGACCACACTCGGTGAGAAAGGAAATGGAGGACTTGAGGACTTGAACACTATTTCTCTGCGAAAGACAGCAGATCTTTTTTTTGAGCTCCGTGTTTTTTAGATACATAACAATTTTAGAAAAAAACGTTATCTAATTAAAACAAAAATATGTCATTTTTAAATAGATAACATTTTTTTATATTTATCTACAACGTTTTATTAAAAAATGTTATGGAAAAAAATACTACAACGTTTTTTATAAAAATATTGTAGTTTAAGTGTTGTCTATTTACTACTTTGTAATAGTGTTTGACAAGTCTATGTTCTGTAAATGAACTATACCAAATCAACAATGTTATTATTACATAAATATGCTCACATACACATATATGTCTATTGTGGACCTCCGCTTGACCTGTAGAGCTTGCAGTATACATATGCGTATGTGAACATTATGTGATATTCTTTAATGTGATTGTAGCATTATTTATACCCACTTTGATGATGAAAAGATACTTGATGGGACTATATATATATATATATATATATATATATATATATATATATTATGGTCCAAATAGAGTTTCATATTCCCAAAAGTTGATGCTAAAAGATACAGAGATATAGATAGAAAGCTTCTAGTTCTACTCAAGTAGTGTATCAATAATTACCGGAGTAGTCCTATTTATTAAGGAAGAAGGTTACATAGAAATGCACATGCAAGGTTTAAAATGATTTGACCATCCCAACTCCCTACTAATAATACAAAGATTAAACAAAAACCTTGAAAAGGGTTTCTATAATTAAAGGGCCACAAAACAAGAGCCCCACAATTTACAGTGGTCTATCTCACATCATAGCATCTCCCTCCCACACACACTCTCTGTCTAGGTAACATCCAGCTCATCAAATAACACTCTTGGGTGTGTTTTGCTAGCTGTTTCCACCGACTCACTCACTGAGGTCCACCACCAACTGAGTCAGCTCAAAGAGTTAACCACTAAGTTTCCAGGCTGAGGTAGTAATGAGTGGGCGAGTGTGCCAACCCAACATCAGACACCCCTCCTTCTCCTCCACTCTGTACCCATCCCCACCAGCAAACAGTGCCAGCAGCATGCTAGCCTGCTTAAAAGCGTTAGACCCCAAGTGAACCGCCTCAAACCCGGCCGCGTCGAATCGGGTTCTCCACTGGCCCAAAGTCTCGTGCCTTTCAAACCGGTCAACCCCTTCACAACCCACCACGTTACAGATCTGCCTTCCCAAGAACACCTCCGACATCACCTTGTCCCGGTTACTCACCGGTCCGCCGTCTTCAACGCCGCCACCGCAGCTCTCCAACGAGTCAAAAAGGGTCGAGTAATAATGTAAAGACTCGGTAAACCGGTCCAAGAATACCAGTCCGTTGTGATTAGCTTCCTGCTCCACCACCGTCACAATCTCCGGCTTCATCTCCTTAACGGAAGCCATCACCTTCTCAATTGCACCCGGTCGAGCCAAGAGCTGATGAATCTCGAAAACCGAGTTCACCGCCACAGTTTCACCCTCTCGAAGATCAAGCATGGATGCATCGAGATCAGCTAAACTATTCGCCACGAACCCTCTATACTCAAATTCTACATGAATAGTTTCCGCCAATTGAGCTAATTTCCAACCCACTTCCTGTAAATGATCCGTATTATCGTGCGACGGTGGTCCAATACCAGTTAACCGGAAAGTAGGCGGCCCACCTGGCCTCAAAGCCAAAGCTTGCATCAAAGCCGGCCACTGCATCCCTGTTTCATGCTGAAATCTATAACGTGAACCCTTTTCTTATCAGCAAAAGCTTCGAGTATAGCTTGATTAGCAGTGAAATGGGCGAATTTTAGGTAAGGACAGGTTTCATAGAAATGCATTTCAAGTAGATCAGCGAAGGCGGAATCCTGAGAGTTTTGTGGGTACAATCGGTAGATTCGCCGAGCCAATGCTTCAGCAAAATAGGTGGCGACCTTTCTCATTGCTCCGATTTGTGACACGGCTAGGAATCCGATTTGTTTGACAAGTGCTTCTGCCACCTTTAACTTATTTTGCTGCACTGCTTCAGCGCAAGCCATTAAAGTATGAACTAATCGGACTCCGTTTTCTTGGGAATCCACCAAAACAACTGAACGAGAGGGTTCATTTGGGTGTTGTTGAGATTGAACCGTAGTTTGCCAAATTGATGGATTTGTTGGGCACATGGTTTTGAATCTTTTATTTGGTGGAGGAACGGGTGATTGAACAATCGGAGGGAAAACCGCATTTCCCGGAATTGCTTTAAGATCATAATCGCAAGAAGATGAATCATCGAAGATTATCTTGTTAGTAGACGACTCCGCCGGAGAGAGAAACAGATCATTTGCCGGTGGTGGGTTGAGCTCTGTAATCATAGATTCGAGCCAAGAAGATAAATCAGACGGGTTGTAATGAACGGTATCGCAAGCTAGATGCGAAAGGCCGTCTTCTTGAGCTTGCCCCATAACTTCTTCTAGATGTTCGAGTTTTTGAGCTACTTCCGCCATGTCTGAGGACCGGACTTTGTAGCCCAAAAGCGCCAAAAGCTCGTCCACTCCAGCATCTTGTTCAGTTTCCTCCCACATCTTAGACTTTCCGTTTGAATACACACCGCTATGGTTGACGGAGGAACTGCCGCTGGTGCCACCACCGCAGTCAGAGAAGGATAAATGATTAGGTTGTGGATAGTCTCGCTTCATATCTATGAAAAATTTCTGGTATAGGGGTTTGAGAGATTTTATGAGACTGAGGGCAAATCAGAAACCGAAGGGGAGGGCCGAATGGGTGAGGAATCTGGGCACGGGGATTGGATAGGCTTTGCTTGGTTTTTCACTACTGTGAGTCTTATGTTGCTTAATATATAATAACCTTTGCCTTCGATACTACATGGATATCAAATTTATTCCAAACTTTGAATTACAAAAAATTTAAAATTAATTATATTTTATTAAATAGATATATAGATCGATATATAGTAAACGTTATAAATTTAAAATTATTTTTACAAGAGATCGTGTTCATCTAATTATAAATATAACGGTGAAAATATAAGCTTTTTAAGATAAACATGAAGCTCGTATCAAAGCTTGATGGATCGGTACCCATACAAGGAGAGTTACAGTTTTGTCAATTGAACAAAGAAAAGCTTTTAGTGGACCGCAGTATTAAATAATAGTGAAGTAAAAAATGGTAGTGAACCAACGGGGAGGGGTTAGTATAAAGTTTATTTTTGGGTAAATTGGTCAATTAATTAATAGAGTGTTGACACGCAGACGAAGTTCAATATATGTCAAAATTTTATTGGCTAATTGACCAACTTATTAAAAAATAAACTTCATACTAACCGGATCCGAACCAATAGATTATGTTATTAGGAAATTAATTTTATGGTAAGTTAGTCAATTAACTAATACATTATTGACACGTAAAGAGATCACCTTTCGTATATTTATCAATTGATCAAAAATAACTTTATATTAACATCTCCTTGAACCAACAAATTTTGACTAATATAGCTATCTCTTCTTCTTATTCCTCTTCTACAAAACGAATTCTGGTTCTTGAGGGCATTTTAGTGACTTTTGAGTCTGCAATTTAGGTTTACGGACTCTTCCAAACTAAAGTGCATATGTCCAAACTAAAGTACAGATGGGTGATAATTTTCACCGTTTGATTTACGATTTGATAATAATGATTATGGTGTATGAATAATTTTAAATTTATACGTTGACTATAAATCGATCTCAATATATATAAATAGAGAGAGAGAGAGGATGTATTTAAAACATAACTTTTAAATAACATATTTCTATTAAATAATATATTTTTATTAAAATTACGTCGTTTTAAAATTTTTTTTAAAAAATAAAATAATATTAAAAGAAAATAGTCTCACCTATTTTTTTTATTTAAAAAATTATCCAACTACTCCACTTATTTTTTAAAAAAATTTTAAAATAATATAATTTTAATAAAAATATTCTATTTAAAATATATATGTTATTTAAAAGATATATTTTAAATCCGTGTATACACTTGCAATTCGATATGCACTGGTAGTACTGTGTGTAATATAACAGTCACTGCGAAACGCTCGTGATGGGGCGCGAACTCCAATATACTAACAGGCAAGTACTACAATTTGTAAAACAATAGCAGTACTATCTTTATAATAAAACAGAATTTATTTTGAATTTTTCATTTAACAAAGTACAAAAATAGTTTAGATTCATTCTAACTTAATTGTTCTAATTTAATTTAAAAATTCATATTTTTTTTCGTCCAAATCAAATTCACCTCTAGACCCTATTCTCTTTCATGTTCACACACTAAATCTTGCTCTCTCCTTTCTAATTCATACACACAAACAAATAATAATAATAATTATTATAATAATAGTACTAATAAGAAGAATTATGCTTATTATAATAGTACTACTGCTACTAATAATAATAGCAATAAAAATAATAATAATTATTATTATTATAATAATAATTATAGTAATAGTAATAATAATAATTGTAGTAATAATAATAATAATTATTATTATAATTATTCAAATTCATAATTAATAAATATTCAGATTCATTCTAATTAATTTGGGCGAGAAAGTACAAGTACGGTTCAGATTAATTCTAATTTTAATTCAAAATAATAATAATAATTATAATTATAATACTACAAAAAATAATAATAATTATTATTATTTATTATTATTATTATTGTTATAATAACAATAATAACTATATAATAAAACAGAACTTATTTTGAATCTTTCATCTAACAAAGCACAAAGACGGTTCAGATTCATTCTAACTTAATTCTTTCAACTTAATCTAAAGGAACATATTTCTTCTCGCCCAAATCAAAATTACCCCTACACCCTACTCTCTTTTATGTTCACACACAAAATCCTTATATCTCCTCTCTTCTTCACACACACACAAATAAATAATAATAATAATAATAATAGTAATAGTGTAACGCACCCAAAATAGGGCCATTCCATCCAACCCATTTTGAGCAGCCAAATACATGGTACAGATAACAACTACAACTTTATTACAACAATTGTCGTGCAAAATACAACAACATATATGCTGTGAGTTTGGATACAAATATATACCAACTGTGACTCATGTCCCAACCTTGGATAGCACGTCACAATGACACCTTACATAAAGGTATAGTCAAACACTGTTTTAGAAATTAGAATATTTAGGAAGTGCTCAAGGAAACCTTCGTACATGGGAGACCATGCATCTAGGTTATGATAGATATCATATGGCCACAGAATTATCCTTGGTTGACCCAATAGACCCCAAAGAAAAACGAGAAGTTTACTATCATATTCTTCCCAATGGTGAGTCTTCTCTTGACATATCATTATCTCCACTATCTCTAATTGAAAATTATACTTCAAACAAACACCAAGATTATATAAGTAGTGCTCGTAAAGATACTCAGCAAGTGGATGAGCATAACCCTATCTTAAGATGACATGAGGTTGTATGTCGTTAGACATCTTGTATGATGGTGATAAAACACCCTTCCAACGTTGGGTTCGCTTCACCCAAGATGATTCACCAAATATAACTCCTAATTAATGACCACCGTTCTATTCCCCTGTTACCCCCGCTCGACCCAGCTACACTCTTATTACCTGAAAGGAATTGTGAACAGAAGGGTGAGCACAACTAGCCCAGTAAAGAATATCATGACTAATGATAAATAAATTATCAATAGTCTTCATCAGTAATAAATCAGAGATTTAGAACATATGGTAGATGATAAAAAATTTCAACCATAGTTGCAGCGGAACGAGCAATCCATTAGAAGAGTCAAATAGACCATAAAGTCTATTATCTCCTCCATGTTAAAAATCTACCAACAATATTTTATCCATGTAACATCACTCAACAGTTCCTTTTCACAATCATATGAATAACTCATAATCATAATTGTGACTCTAAATTTTTCTTCGCACCTAGGACGAAGAATATTTTCATCACCTGAAACATCAAAGATCATGGTTACACCAAATCACTTTTCCTGTTCATAATCATACTAATTGTGACGCCCCCAGAATAGGTATACAACACCCATTCTGAGTCGCCAAATACATGGTACAGAAAGCAAACTACAACATCAATAATACAATTGTCGTGCAAAATACGACAACACATACTGTGAGTTTAAATACAAATATTGTCTTCTAGACAATATCCACACTCAAATAAATCCTCATTACAATTATTCAAACACTATTTTACAGAAATAGTGAGGACTGCTAATACATCTTTCTAGAACCATCACTCCATACCCCGACTAGATCCTGCTATGTTCTCACCTCCTGAGAAGAAAAATGGAACAAAAAGGAAAAGGGTGAGCTCAACTAGCCCAGTAAAGAATATTATGACTAAGATAATATACAACAAATTATCGTTAGTCTTCAACAGGGAAAAAATCTGATAAAATATAATCGACAACAAGTTTTAGATCAACAACTGCAGCGGAAACAGCAAACCATTAGAAGAGTCAAGTAGAGAAAGAATTCTACTATCTTCTAAGATTTAAAAGTCCATCATCAATATTTTATCCCTGTAACATCAATTAATAATCATCTTTAACCAAATATTCATCTTTGCACTACAGGCCAAAGATATTCATTTGTATCATCAGTCGGTCATGTTCATCTCAACACCTGTTCATCTTTGCACTACAGGCCAAAGATATTCATCAAGTAATTATACATCTTTGCACTACAGGCCAAAGATATTCAGTAATATCATCATTTAGGACTGAGGATGATGAAAAATATCTTAAAGAGAACGAATCCAATGAGACAGAAGGACAAATAGTAGGGATTCGTATAACAGTTTATCCAAGATCAATAATACTTCATAATAATCAATTGTGAAGCAGAATTCAAAAATAAAGATCAAAACATGGATACAATCAAAGATAGTAACCATAATAGACATCTTGGACAAAAAGGGAAAATTTTATTTTTCGGTGAATAGTGCCGTATTCGTGAATAGTGTCGTATACGTGAATAGTGCCGTATACGTGAATAGTAACCCCGACACAAAAAGTTCCAAATTTGATAAAAACTCATATCAATATTTCAGCATAATGATATTGAAGAAAATAATATCATTAAGAAGAAAATAATATCCCTTACCTCAAAATATCAGTACTTCTGGTCGGAATACCGGTATAAGGCTGAAAGAAACTTGCTCTGATGAATAGAAACTCTCAAAGTATCAAAATACTCACAAAATACACTCAATAATCTAGAGAGAGAAAGAGAGAAAACTTGTTTCTGGTGTGATTTTCAATTCTAACTTAGCCCTCTATTTATAGGAAAATTTTGGTAGGTTTGACCTGCAACCTGATGGCTTTACCTGCTACTATTCCCACCTACCACATTTGAAATATAATTCAGCACATTTCTTCACCAACCACAAGTGGGGCCCACCAATTCTAGAATTTTCCACCAAAATGATAAACTCCGAAAATTCAACAATTTCTGAACCAGTCATCTTGTAAAATTCGTAATAAATCATACGTTCATTTTTAACGGTTCAAAATTTGTGGACATATACTCAACTTATATATGTATAACATATCCAAAAATTACCACGATCCAACGGTCGGATTAAAAATTATAACCCCCGCAAAATATCTCAAAAACCCTGATTTTTAATACCTCCATTCCGACAAAAATATGGATAAAAACCTCAACATTAACTCCTTCATTTTTAACCAAAAAAATATCCCTCATTTATATCCACATAAAATAAATATTTCCTTATCATATGAATCAATAATTAATTATTCACAAATAATATTACAGAATCACATTTATGACAACCAGGCCGTTCCCAGGAAAGAGGGGGCTTTCCAATAAGGATTTCTCCTTACTGGCGCGCAATTAGATGACCAAACCTCTCCTTAGACAGAACTTTCTAGACATTGCAATAATGTTATCTAATAATATTATTCAAATAATATGAATTATTGATCTGATAATGGAAAATACTGTGCAGCAACAATTATTGAAACAACAATAATATAAAATATCAATGCAGCAATTATTGAATCAATAAAATAAAATATTGAACAATAATCACTGTAACAATTATTGAGTAGTGCCTTCTTACGTACGTAATCAATAATTCAATATATGTGCAATCCGTGTGCTACTGTGCAACCACGCGTTATTACTGTATTTTTAACCACCAGGTATTTCAACAGTTTTAACGGTAACAACTACGCCGTTATTAATAAACAACTTATACTTGTCGTTTTCTTCATCCAATCGCTTTCCGTTATGGGGCCCACACAAGGCTGCGCCGTCGTACGAATATTCCCCGACAGCAAGAATATTCCACGACCAAACGAATATTCCCGACAAAATGAATATTTTATAACCACTTGCTTATTTTGTAAAATTTGCACATTTCACCCATAACCAAAGTATTATATCAAATTAACCCCTTATTATTCACAATAATATTTAGAGAAAATTTGATTTTATTCATTAATAAGTTGGGGTCTTACAACCTCCCCTCCTTATGAAATTTCGTCCTCGAAATTGACGTACGTACCTGATGTTTCAAAAAGGTGAGGATACCTCGCTTTCATTTCTGATTCCAACTCCCAGGTCATTTCTTCAATAGCATGGTTTCTCCACAAAACCTTAACTTGTGGTATAACCTTCGTGCGTAGGACATGCTCTTTCCTATCCAAGATCTTAACAGGTACCTCCTCGTACGTTAAATCTTCAGCTATCTCGTCTGGTTCTAACTCAATAATGTGGTTCGGGTCTTTAACATATTTACGAAGCATAGATATGTGAAAAACATTATGAACACGAGACATGCTTGGAGGTAATGCGAGTCTATATGCCACATTTCCTATTCGCTCAAGAATCTCAAATGGACCAACAAATCTTGGATTGAGCTTTCCTCTCTTCCCAAATCTTGTAACTCCCTTCCATGGTGCAACACGTAACAATACATGATCCCCAATATTAAATTCCACGTCCTTCCGATGAAGATCCGCATAACTCTTTTGTCGATCCTGTGCCGTTTGTATACGTTGTCGAATCGTTTGGATCTTCTCTGTAGTAATGCGTACCAATTCTGGTCCCAACAATGTTGCTTCACCCACCTCGTCCCAGCATACTGGAGAACGACATTTTCTTCCATACAACGCCTCAAATGGAGCCATACCTATGCTCGCCTGATAACTGTTGTTGTAGGAGAATTCCACCAATGGTAGGTACTTATCCCAACTCCCTTTGAGATCTAAGACACAAAGTCTTAATAGATCTTCAAGAGTTTGAATAGTCCTCTCTGATTGTCCGTCCGTTTGAGGATGGTATGCTGAACTGAATCGTAAATCCGTGCCCATAGCTTTCTGCAAGCTAACCCAAAATCGTGAAGTGAATCTTGGGTCACGATCCGAAACTATGGATACTGGCATGCCATGCAATCTCACAATCTCGTTCACGTACATACTAGCAAGACGTTCAAGGGAATAAGTCTCACGTATCGGCAAGAAATGAGCGGACTTGGTTAATCTATCAACAATAACCCAAATCGCATCTATGCCTTGAGAAACCTTGGGAAGACCTGTAACAAAATCCATAGTAATGTGTTCCCACTTCCATTTCGGAATCTCAAGTGGTTGCAATGGACCCTTTGGTACTTGATGCTCCGCTTTTACACGTTGACAAGTTAAACATCTCGAGATAAACTCCGCGATCTCTCTTTTCATATTGCTCCACCAAAATGTATGTCGAAGATCGTGATACATTTTGGTACTCCCAGGATGGATTGCAAACGGTGTGTTGTGTGCCTCCATCATTATTCTATGCTTCAAGTCAAAATCGTTAGGAACACAAAGTCTGGAGTTGACTCGAAGTATTCCTTCTTCATCGATTCTTGCTTCTGGAATAGCACCTTCTTGCACTTTCTTCTTCATACGCATCAGCTCTATATCCGTAGCTTGAGCAGCTTTAACTTTATCGATTAAAGTCGGTTCTACTCGTATATTTGATATCATCATGTGGGTACTTGGAGCCTTCATCTCTATCTCCATCCTTTGCAAGTCATACAAAATGGGCCTTTGTGTTAAAAACATTGCACTCGTACCCGCATATGATCTTCTACTCAATGCGTCAGCTACTACGTTTGCTTTTCCAGGATGGTATTGGATGGTATGATCGTAATCTTTCAACAGCTCAAGCCAACGTCGTTGCCGCATGTTGAGTTCCTTTTGGGTGAAGAAATATTTGAGGCTTTTATGATCTGTATAGATCTCCACTTTCTCCCCATACAGGTAGTGTCTCCAGATCTTCAACGCAAAAACGACTGCTGCCAACTCCAAATCATGAGTAGGATAATTCCTCTCATATTCTTTGAGTTGTCGTGAGGCATAGGCTATGACTTTCCCATGTTGCATGAGAACACATCCTAACCCTTTGCCTGAAGCATCGCTGTAGATAACAAATCCATCCGAACCAGATGGTATTGTCAAAACAGGTGCCGAAATGAGTCTCCTCTTGAGTTCTTGGAAACTCTTCTCGCATTCCTCACTCCATACGAATTTTGTATCTTTCCGAGTCAGCTGAGTTAACGGAGTAGCGATTCGAGAAAATCCTTCCACAAATCTCCGATAATAACCAGCTAAGCCCAGAAAGCTACGTACTTCGGTTACCGACTTCGGTTGCTCCCAACTTTGTATGGCTTCAATCTTCGCCGGGTCGACAGATACTCCATGTTTTGACACCACGTGCCCAAGGAATGCTACTTCCTCAAGCCAGAACTCGCATTTCTTCAGTTTGGCATATAGCTTGTTTTCACGAAGCCTTTGCAGTACCAGCTTCAAATGGCGCTCATGATCTTCACGGCTTTTGGAATAGATGAGGATGTCATCAATAAAGACAACAACGAACTGATCCAAATATTCTTTGAATACACGGTTCATCATATCCATGAAGGCAGCAGGAGCATTAGTCAATCCAAAAGACATTACTAAGAATTCATAATGCCCGTACCGAGTTCTGAAGGCAGTCTTTGGAATATCCTCAGTTTTAATCTTCAGCTGATGATATCCAGAACGAAGATCGATCTTTGAAAAGAATTGTGCTCCTTGCAACTGGTCAAACAGGTCATCAATGCGAGGTAGCGGATACCTATTCTTGATGGTGACATGGTTCAATTCTCGATAGTCAATACAAAGTCGCATACTCCCGTCTTTCTTCTTTACGAATAAAACAGGAGCACCCCAAGGAGACGTACTAGGACGAATAAAACCGATGTCCAACAACTCCTGTAGTTGGACTTTTAACTCCTGAAGTTCAATAGGAGCCATTCGATATGGGGTTTTAGAAATGGGCTTTGTACCGGGTTCAAGGTCAATAAAGAATTCAATTTCTCGTTCCGGGGGTAGACCGGGAAGTTCTTCAGGAAATACATCGGAAAATTCTCTAACAATAGAAATATTATTCAAATCTGACTTGTCTTTGTTCAAATCCATAACATGGGCTAAGAAAGCTTGACATCCGTTTTTCAATAAACGAATAGCTTTGTGGCTTGATATGACAGTGACTGATTTTAGTGGTTTAGTAGTTTGAATTCGTATGACAGGTTGGTTAGGAATATGAAAACTAACAACCTTACGAAAACAATCAATTTTAGCATGATGAGTGGTTAACCAATCAATTCCTAAAATCACATCAAAAGCAAGTATCTTTAAAGAGATAAGATCAACAGGTAATGTGATAGTGCCAACTTGGATCATGCAAGATTTATAAACTGTAGATGTAACGAAGGTTTCACCCAACGGAGTTTCAACAGATAAGTTAAAGTCCAATTTCTCCGGAGTCAAGTTTAAACGTTGAGCACAAGCAGGAGAGATAAAAGAATGGGTAGAACCGGTATCTAGTAAAGTATAAACTTCGCAAGAATTCAAGATTAGCTTACCCGTGATCACCTCGTTCGGGTTTCTCACGTTTTGGCCAGTTACGACAAACGCTCTTCCAGGAACCGCTGATTTCGACTTATCCGGGACAGCCTTGGAATCACCACCCCGCTGAACTTGGTTTCGCTACAGTACAATCTCGAGCGATGTGACCTTCCTTCCCACAGTTATAACACACCTTGGATTGTTGTGGACAGTTTGGGCTGATATGTCCCTCTTTCCCGCATTTGTAACATCTAACTGGTGGTCGTTCTCCTCCCCTAAAATTTGTTGTTGGTGTTGGTGCTGCTGCTGATGTCTTCCCGTCATTGTTGAATCTCCTCTTTCTGAAATTTCCACTTGACTCACCTCTCCTATTATCATGGCCACGATACCACCGAGTGGTTACCGCCTTTGTCGTATTTTTCCCTCCTCGTTGGTTATCATTGCTCTGATGATTGCTGTCACCGGTATGACCCTGGTTGTGGTCCCTCGGTTGAGTATACTCATTATCTCTCTCTAATAATTGGGCCCTGTTTACAACATCTGAATACAGAGAAAATTTATGAGAGATAAGATATTGACGAATCTCGGGTTTTAAACCTCTCAGAAACATCCTTGTCATTCGTTCCTCATTTTCGACCAAATGAGGTGCAAACCTGGATAACTCTGCAAACTTCGCCTCGTACTGGGACACCGTCATGTTGTTTTGTTCCAGTCTAATAAACTCAACCTCCTTCATATGACGAATACTTTCAGGAAAGTACTTGTCATTGAACAGTTTTTGAAATGTTTCCCAGGACATGTTGAGTGCGTCAGGCTGGGTACGCTTCACAGACTCCCACCAGTAGTCTGCCTCACCGCGGAACATAAATGTGGCGAATGGAACCTTCTGTTCCTCCGTGCATCCCAAGACATCAAATATCTTGGTAATTTGCTTGACCCACGTTTCCGCCATGATCGGATCCGGCTTTCCCTTAAATTCTGGTGGTCCCAATTCTTTGAACTGCTTAGCTGTGACAAACCGCGCGTTGTTATCATTTCCACCCGTATTCTGCACACGAGTCTCCCTCGTCTGATTTTGCATGAACTGCAAAAAGCTCCTAAACATTCCATCATTCATCGTTTGCTCGGTAACGTTGTTTACAGGAGGAATATTGCCTTCCTGTTGCACGTTTCCCTGGGTAGTGATCAAAGGTGTCTCCACGGTCTGATTTACTCCATTATTAACGTTCTCAGCTGCCATTCTTAAATACTGCCATAAAACAAGGGTTAATAGTCATGTCATATATTATCCCTATACTCTGACCGACCAAATAAACACCAAATAAACTTAGTCAGGTCATACTAGCGAAGGAATTCCCCGTCTCTCCCCTCCTAGTTCTTGTCTCACATCTCAGCCAGGGATCATATCCCTAAGCTCTGATACCAACTGTGACGCCCCCAGAATAGGTATACAACACCCATTCTGAGTCGCCAAATACATGGTACAGAAAGCAAACTACAACTTCAATAATACAATTGTCGTGCAAAATACGACAACACATACTGTGAGTTTAAATACAAATATTGTCTTCTAGACAATATCCACACTCAAATAAATCCTCATTACAATTATTCAAACACTATTTTACAGAAATAGTGAGGACTGCTAATACATCTTTCTAGAACCATCACTCCATACCCCGACTAGATCCTGCTATGTTCTCACCTCCTGAGAAGAAAAATGGAACAAAAAGGAAAAGGGTGAGCTCAACTAGCCCAGTAAAGAATATTATGACTAAGATAATATACAACAAATTATCGTTAGTCTTCAACAGGGAAAAATCTGATAAAATATAATCGACAACAAGTTTTAGATCAACAACTGCAGCGGAAACAGCAAACCATTAGAAGAGTCAAGTAGAGAAAGAATTCTACTATCTTCTAAGATTTAAAAGTCCATCATCAATATTTTATCCCTGTAACATCAATTAATAATCATCTTTAACCAAATATTCATCTTTGCACTACAGGCCAAAGATATTCATTTGTATCATCAGTCGGTCATGTTCATCTCAACACCTGTTCATCTTTGCACTACAGGCCAAAGATATTCATCAAGTAATTATACATCTTTGCACTACAGGCCAAAGATATTCAGTAATATCATCATTTAGGACTGAGGATGATGAAAAATATCTTAAAGAGAACGAATCCAATGAGACAGAAGGACAAATAGTAGGGATTCGTATAACAGTTTATCCAAGATCAATAATACTTCATAATAATCAATTGTGAAGCAGAATTCAAAAATAAAGATCAAAACATGGATACAATCAAAGATAGTAACCATAATAGACATCTTGGACAAAAGGGAAAAATTTTATTTTTCGGTGAATAGTGCCGTATTCGTGAATAGTGCCGTATACGTGAATAGTGCCGTATACGTGAATAGTACCCCCGACACAAAAAGTTCCAAATTTGATAAAAACTCATATCAATATTTCAGCATAATGATATTGAAGAAAATAATATCATTTAGAAGAAAATAATATCCCTTACCTCAAAATATCAGTACTTCTGGTCGGAATACGGTATAAGGCTGAAAGAAACTTGCTCTGATGAATAGAAACTCTCAAAGTATCTAAATACTCACAAAATACACTCAATAATCTAGAGAGAGAAAGAGAGAAAACTTGTTTCTGGTGTGATTTTCAATTCTAACTTAGCCCTCTATTTATAGGAAAATTTTGGTAGGTTTGACCTGCAACTGATGGCTTTACCTGCTACTATTCCCACCCACCACATTTGAAATATAATTCAGCACATTTCTTCACCAACCACAAGTGGGGCCCACCAATTCTAGAATTTTCCACCAAAATGATAAACTCCGAAAATTCAACAATTTCTGAACCAGTCATCTTGTAAAATTCGTAATAAATCATACGTTCATTTTTAACGGTTCAAAATTTGTGGACATATACTCAACTTTATATGTATAACATATCCAAAAATTACCACGATCCAACGGTCGGATTAAAAATTATAACCCCGCAAAATATCTCAAAAAACCTGATTTTTAATACCTCCATTCCGACAAAAATATGGATAAAAACCTCAACATTAACTCCTTCATTTTTAACCACAAAAATATATCCCTCATTTATATCCACATAAAATAAATATTTCCTTATCATATGAATCAATAATTAATTATTCACAAATAATATTACAGAATCACATTTATGACAACCAGGCCGTTCCCAGGAAAGAGGGGGCTTTCCAATAAGGATTTTCCTTACTGGCGCGCAATTAGATGACAAAACCTCTCCTTAGACAGAACTTTCTAGACATTGTCAATAATGTTATCTAATAATATTATTCAAATAATATGAATTATTGATCTGATAAATGAAAATACTGTGCAGCAACAATTATTAAAACAACAATAATATAAATATCAATGCAGCAATTATTGAATCAATAAAATAAAATATTGAATAGTAATACTGTAACAATTATTGAGTAGTGCCTTCTTACGTACGAATCAATAATTCAATATATGTGCAATCCGTGTGTGTGCAACAGCGTTATTACTGTATTTTTAACCACCGGGTATTCCAACAGTTTTAACGGTAACAACTACGCCGTTATTTATAAACAACTTATACTTGTCGTTTTCTTCATCCAATCGCTTTCCGTTATGGGGCCCACACAAGGCTGCGTCGTCGTACGAATATTCCCCGACAGCAAGAATATTCCACGACCAAACCGAAATATTCCCCGACAAAATGAATATTTTATAACCACTTGCTTATTTGTAAAATTTGCACAATTCACCCATAACCAAAAGTATTATATCAAATTAACCCTTATTATTCACAATAATATTTAGAGAAAATTTGATTTTATTCATTAATAAGTTGGGTGGGGGG